>JAQFVV010000711.1:0-261928 GCA_028023455.1 Epiperipatus broadwayi | reverse complement strand
AACTGTTTTACATCTTTATTCTATTAATTTAATTTTATCACAGTAGAGGTTATTCAATGCATGTGGATGATGGGAGGAGATGAGTACAACTTGTCAATATAAATGGTAGAAGTTTACTAATTCCAATTACTTATTTATTTTAAAACTTAATAGATGTTTTGTTCCTATTAATTATAATGTTTCCTCCTATATCTAATATACATTTTACACCCTATAGATCTCTGTAACCCCCAACTAAGCTAAGCTAAAGTAGGATAGTATTTTAAGAGTCTCATTGATAATTTAAAGCGAGATCAGACTAGTAGTTTTTATTAATAGAATTGGCACCCTTTATTTGTGGATAGGAAAGGTAAGAGAGGTGTTGGGGGAGGATTGCAATGTATACAGCTAATACAAATAGATGCAATAAATGTTTTAACATTAGTTTATAATTCCATCTCCTTTATTTATCAGCCAGAAATATTTTCTGGCAATGATGTGCATGTAAACACAATAATATCACTTCTTGTTTTGTAGGTAATTATTTTTTCTCTGGTTTACAGCTGCAAATCAATTTCTGTTTTTTTGTTCATTTTAAGAATATGCATCCAAATTAGTTAATCCATCAATTTCATTGTAAGATTTTTTTAAAACATCTGCTACTTAAACCTCCTTTTCTCCATTGCTTAACCAATATATCACATTCATTTATATGGATACTTATTATTTTTATTATAAGTTATCTATATACACACACATACATAGCAGTAATTAAGCATCTGAGCATGGGTAATTGTTTATTTTCATTCATTGATTAGCAGTAAATTTGTTATCTGTTACTGAATATAGTAATAACACACTATTATTGATTTTTGGAGTAGCATATAATCATGTGATACTACAAACGATGATCAAATATACCCTGGAATAGTAACGGGTAGTAAGCATACTGAAAAAATTTCCTAAAGCTTTTAGGAGGCAGAAATACTTTCTGAAAAAATATTTTTAATTTTAATTGAAAATAAATACTTTTAACCATTCCTGTATTAAACTTCTGTGCTCACCCTTGAAACTATAGCTTATTGATATCTAGAAGTGTGAAAGTTTTACAATGTGTGATTAAAAAGTGTATATGTATGTAAAGTATTGTAAATAAAATCTTTTTGTGTTGGTACATAATAGTTAGGAAATGAATTAAGAAAAAACTGTAAGTAATGTTGCACTTTAAAAAATTAGTAATGTATGTATGCTGATTGCACTAAGGATGCTAATATGTAAATTATGCAGACAAATTGTAAAAATTAAAATTAATTTGCAGAGCAATGAAACTGGTAGAATTACCCATGTATGTGGTGTAATAGTGAGTGGCAGTGGTGGAATTGTTTTAGCGCATACCAAAAAGCTACACCAAAAGATATAGTAGATAACAGAATACAAAAACTTTTCTTACTGTAATTGCTTTTAAGTGTGAAATTAGAGCAATCAGCAAGCAAGGCAGTTGCTATACTGAAGATATTTATTTTAGTTATAAACATATAGTTAATAATACTGAAGATATTTATTTTAATTATGCACATACAGAGTTAAAACTATGTTTACAGACATAGCTGGCTGGGTTTTTTTTTCAGTGTTTTCATATTATTACATTATAGAGCATCTGAGACTTGGACTCTTAACAGAAGAGCATTACAGATACTTCAGACCATTCAAAAAAGTATGGAGGGGTGCATGTTAAGAGTAACAAGAAGAGAGTGAAAATGCAATACATGGGTGTTACTGACATTATTGAAAGAATTAAGAGACTGAAGTGGAGTTGGGCTGGACATATTGCTACAAGAGATTATAATAGATGGATAGTTGAAATCTTAAACTGGTTCCAAGAGATTGTAAATCACCTGGAAGAGACCAGATGTAAGATGGATGGATGTAATAAGGAAGCGTGTAGGAGTAGTGTGGAGGCAAGAGGCTAGATGTTGGAGAATATGGATTGAACTTAGAGAGACCTTCATCCTGCAGTGGATTGATAATGGTTGACAATGATGACTTATAAGAGTTAATAAACTCTAGTTGTTAAGTTTTCTTTTGATGCTGTGCGTTTATTTGTAATAAAATTACAGAAAAATATACAACTGGCAAATGTCATTATTGCTCCTATATATTCCAAGTATAAATAGTGATACAATATTATTCAAATAAAAGCAAAATTGAAATAAAATTTTATTCCAATAATATATTTAAGTTATTTAATTTCTCTATAGATGGCAGTAGAATTTTTGATGGGAATCCCAACATTCTTTGCAACTTCCTTTCGGCCATTACTATTATTTCATAACTGTGAGTGATTTTGAAGTATTTCATTAATCGCGTAACATCCAATATTTTGTGCATTATTTAATTATAAATTCATATTATTTTAACATTAGTAAAGCTTCTATGATTGTTTTTTATATATATATAACTAATTTATATTTTACAATGATACATTTTTTTTTTTTTATATACAGCCCGGTATTTAAAAACTGAGCATGGCTCCCAGAAGAAAGAAGGGAGATAAGAAAGGTAAATCTACAATCAATGAAGTTGTTACCAGAGAATATACTATTCATATGCATAAAAGAATTTACGGCATGTAAGTAAATACGACTCGTTTCGAAAATTTACTCTAATAAAATAATTGATTTGTTGTCATAGTTCACGCATTAACGTTATATTTATGTATTGTGTATTAAAACGTAAATAAAATTTAACACTTGTTTATGTTTACAGGCTCTTGTATACAATATTTTTAAAAGGAATTAACTTTTTTAATGTAGTTTATTACAACTTAAATTAGTAATTTTTATTTGTTGAATCTAAATTAGCAATTAAGACGATTATCTATCATTGCTCGCAATTTTATATACTTGTTGGTGCTTAGTTACAAACTAATAAATGCGACGAAGTAAAACGATGAATTCTATATAAATATTGAAAGTGAAATACTGTAAATTTTGTATATTTTCTTTAAGCATTTAACCCGTGTCATTCTGTTCTGCTCCAATATCAAAATTTATTTAATGAATAATTAAAAGTAATGCATATTACAGTAGTTAAAATACATGTATGGATGTTCTTAAAGCAGACGTTTAATTATGGTTCTATTAATGTTGGCAAAAATTTTGATTGATCTATAATTATTAAATGGCTCTCGAGAGCCATTTAATTTTCAGACTTTCTGTATTTAAAGGTCTGGCAAGACAAAAGCTTGCAGATTGAGCTAGAATTAGGGAGCTGCTCGTGTTTTGTTATTGTGCGAGGTGTAGAATCATAAGTTAATGAGATTTACCAGAATTTTACGAAGTTCAAAATTTTTTCTTATATAATCGTATTTTTTAAGTTGATTTGTAGAGGATTTTTGTTTAATTTATGTAACCTTATACATTTGGGTAAACATGAAGTTATCAGGTCACAACAAAATTCGAATTTTGTTTCAAATTTTACTCACCAGAGTGTTTCTTGTCGAATTACTGTCCATTGTAGTTTTCGCTTATACAAAAGATAAAATTCGCAATGCAATTTTCTATAGATAGGATTGGAATAAAGTATTGCTGGTAGTGTGGAAAATATGTGGATGAGAGCTAAATGCAAACTCTTAACATCAGTGTGGCACCAGCAGTACTTTATTCGAATTCCACCTACAGGAATTTGCTTTTAGGACTCCATGACTGACACCATCCTTGCGAATTTTATCGCTATTATAAGCGAAAACTATTTATGAACTTATTAATTATGATAGTGTGGAAAATATGTGGATGAGAGCTAAATGCAAGTTCAAACATCAGTGTGGCACCAGCAGTACTTTATTCGAATTCTACCTACAGGAATTTGCTTTTAGGACTCTACACGACTGATGCTGTCCTTGCGAATTTTATCGTTATTATAAGCGAAAACTATTTATGAACTTATTAAACTACATTGGACAGTAATTATGAATGGACTTATTACAGAATTGATTATTTTAATAAATTATTTTTTATAATATAATTTTATGCCGCTGTGTATTTGATATTTCACAACAAATTTTCAAATAATTCAACGAGAAACACTGATGAAAAAAAATTTGAACTAGAAAATTTTGTCATGACCTGGTAAGTTTATGTTTACCTAAATACTGATTCTGTAAATTTGAGCTTTTTGTGTAAATGTATTGTTTTTTCATTCATTTGAAAATGTTTTTTTTTTTTAAAAAAAAAAAAACAACTTGTTTATGTAAGCAATATATTTTTAACATTATCAATACCTGAAGTATATTACGTAAAATATTTCAATTCCAGTGGCAAAATCAGCCTTTATAATTGTTTTTTTTTTTCCTTAAAAGTATATTAACATATAATTATTTGCAAATAAAGTGCCTTTCTATCTAATTTAATTTCTAATTACTTAATAATTGTAAAATACATTATAACAGCTATTTCTACATATTATGGCTATTTCAATTTCAATAATTTTGTGATAATTGCTAACCAATGAGTGAATTACAAATATGTTCACATTTTTATTTGATATTTTGTATTGCTTTCTAATTTCTGCAGAAAACTTTTGTCAAATATTTCAACAGCATGCCATATCTTATCAGTGGAATTTTTGTTTTCTTTAGAATGTCAAATAATCTATCCCATAAACAGTTCTACCTCTTACAAAATTCATGTTCACCATAAAACACATAGAAAGTATTTTACTGTTCATATTGCTTTATGTGATGAATCTAACAAAGGTGTAATTTTATGATAGTGGATTGTAAAATATCACTTTCAACCAGTTGAAGAACATTGCTTGGTTTTATGATCTTGCCATTGTATATTTGAAATTTTAGAAAAATATTCTTCAATGAAACTATAATAATGGATTGTATAGTATTATTTTCAGCAAGTTGAATGTATTGATTGGTTTTATGATCTTAGTATTATATTTTTGAACTTTTACGAAACAATCCTTCAATAAAACTTGTTTTTATCTTGCTCCTACAAGTTGTCCAAGTATCATTGTCATAGAATTCAAATTAGGTAAAATAACAGCTCTATAAACAGCTTAATTAGTTGCAGTAGTTATTTTCATATGATAAAGTATTTTTAATTTTTTAAAATCAACAGTAGAACAGCGAAGTTTGTGCTGCACCTCATTGTTGGTATCCACTTTTCTAAAAGTTGCTGAGGATTTTTCACCTATGATTGCAGATAAAGAACTTAAGATTTGTGAATATTAATTATTGAATCAGAGTCTTTATATGTTGTATTTGAAACGTTTTGAATTTTCAAAAATAGCACAATTATCAGCATGCTGTAAATCCAGATTCCAAGTATGATCAAGTTTTTGTTTTCGCTTTTAATCAATTCAAATTAAAAAATTCTATCATCAAACCTGTATCGCATCTTAATTCCTATTTTATTAAGATACATGTAAAAACAATTCCAAACACTAGGATTGCAAAAATTAAGACAATATTGGATGAATTGCAACATATTTACCAGTTTCTAGCTGCATAATATGACTATACGGTATTCATTGTACAAACATTCTGCATAAACTTTTTAAGTATTACGTACTAGGTAAACTCGTTAAAGCTGCATTGAAAATTCTAATTGATGAAGTTAGCGTTTTTAAAGCATTAGTAAAGAAATTTTATACAAACTCGGTATACAATGTGTAGTTTCATAATAAAATACAAACTAAAAACTTATTTAATATAATAAGTAATATAAAATAAGGAAATCATAGTTTGTTAATAATTTCTTGACATTGCATAATTTACTAAAAAGTAATACACACTAGGGAAGATTTAATTTTTTTAAAAAAGAAACATTATTGCCAATAGATTACATTGTTCATTAACAAATCACTGGTTCATTATTTTGTATTATAAAACTTAAATTTTACATTATGTTCATTGTGAAATCTTTTCCAAGTAACAGGCAATATCCAATTGTGAAGTTTTGCAGGAATATCCGAATGCTGGTTTTGAATGGGCATTGTCAAGTTTAATTCATGTTGAAATATTTTGTTTTGGTTGAATTTTTTTTATTGCAAATTCTGATTCATAGTGATGATTAGTTTTTTGAATCGCAAGCTCTAGAATTGTGAAAATTGTTTGAATTTTTTAAATTATCAATACATCTTTGGTGACCATATATAATGTAACATTTGAATCTTATGTAAAATGTCTGTGTGATGAATTTCAAATCTTAACTGCCATATATCTTCAATTAATTATATAAATCACTCTTTTGATTCAGACACTTTTTTTTGCATTTGCCTGGCATTTGCTTGATTCTCTAAAACCATATTGAGTCCGATGATCATCCATCTGTAATTGGAAGCAATCTATTCAACAAAATCTTTGGAAGTATATTTGCTATAGCAGATAATACTGATACTGTATAATAAGTATTGTAATCTTGTCTATTCCTTTTATTTTTAAAAATTATAACAATAGAAGCATCTTTTAAGATCAAGTGGTCCAACTTCATGGATCTTTATATTTAAAAAAAATCCAATATTTTTGAGGAAATAATTCAAAATATTCTTCCTTTATGATATAGAACTGAAGGAATTGCAGAATAAAAATAAAGGTTTCTGGATTGATTCTGAGCTGTCTAAAGGCCAAAGTGTTTAGTTGAATGGAATTGTGCTTTATCTATCACCTGAGCGCTCAAACATCCCAAGCAATTAACATTTATTATAGTATGACACTATTTGTTGATTGTTTCAGTTTGGATATTAAACTAGTGCCTGGTGTAATTATGGATATCATATTTTTGTAATTCAGTTTTAAATTTGAGTGAATTTTATATATATCTTAAGATCGATCACCTTTGTGATTTTTTTTTCCAACCATGGTTCAAGATCTGTTTTCAGCTTGACAACACAACATTCTGGATTTCTTTTTTATTTCAACATTTAAAGGCTTTTTATATATATTCATTCTTAAGTTTTCAATCCGCAAAACACTAATTCACAACTGTTTGGGGTATTATTTCTGTTGATACATTCCCTGTTATTCTAATTTGAATTTTAATATCATTTAGCTTGTTATGTGTAAGGAATTTTCATTATTTATACTTCTTTGGTTCTTGAAAAATCATGTAAAACTCAAATTTGTAAATAAAGGGAGTCAACAATACTAATAACTTTAATCGCAATAAAATGAAATTATCAATAATACAGTGTTTGAATATTTTATTGCATATATATTTACAGAAAATTAAATAAAAGCAATTATATATAACTTATAAAAAAAAAACTTAAATGTCCTCCTGTCAATTTGTCATTAACAGCTTTATCATCAAATCTAAAATGCAGTACTCCTATTCATCTTTCTTAGCAAAAACATTACATTCGCAATTAACTGGTGAATTTTTATAAATTAAAAACTCCATTTTTTTCTTCTTGTGATTAATATTAAGAATTTGTTTTGTAATATAATTCCTCAAAAGATCATTTCCTCTCAAATTTTTATTCCTATTGCTTTTTATTTGAATTTTTACGATTTTATATTATTATTTGGTATCTCACAGATTTTGTATTAAGTGGCAAATAATATTTATTTTATTTATTCTTCTTTTAATTTTACATTTAAACTAAATACAGTTAAATAATGTTCTGGTATTATAATTCTTTTTTATGAACTGAACTTAAATAATATATCTAATTTGCTAACTTGTATTTTAAATATTAACCTTTAAACTTTTATGACATGGTGTTTTTAGAAAATGACTGGTGTATGGAATATTTTTAAAATTATTTGTGAACATGCATGTTGTTTTAAGCTTTATGTTCTATTTTTATGCATGTATAAAAGCATTCGATGGTGTTTGTTAATTAGATGTACTTTCTATTTTCATTAGACTATGTAACTTTTCTCTCACTTAATTTTCATTGATTAGATTTGACAAATTTTTTTGCTCATTTTTTTATATAATTATTTTTGATAGTGACGAATATTTGGTAATAAATTTATTTACTATATTAATAACTATTAGTAACATCTACAGAATTTTTTTTTTTTCCTTTGGTTAAAGTACTATGTAATTGATAATTATTTATTGATTAACTTAAAATAGTACATGTTTTTATTGCATTTTCTATTTGCACAAAAGAAATAAAATGAGAGAACTAAAAGCCTGTTATTTCATTATCAAAGCATATGGAATTTTGAATGGGTACTTTCTATAAATATTTTTATACTATAGGGCTTAGTATTTTGCTCCTTAAAGTGAAATTATAATGCCATTTTTATATATAGAACTGAAAATAATATGCTGGATATAGTTTAAATGTATTACGATTGTTTATGGATATTAAATAGTATATGCTACTATAGGATTCTTGTATCAAAATTGTAAACAAGAATGAATTATTAGTGTATGAAATGTATAATGGTTTGTATTTATGCCAACGGATCTCAACTTTTTAGTATTTGGAACCCAACTTTCAGCTTTAATCACTTTCCCCTTTCAATAATTTTTTGGAATTCTAATTTTTTTTCCTATATTTTTTTTTTTTGCTGCTGTTATATATATATTTATCTACTTTTTGTTGACATTTTATTTTTTTATTAATAGAATGTAACTTTTCTTATTTTGGTTTCAATAATTAGTTTTTTTATCCAAATTTTTTGTATATTTTTCATGTCTTTGCACATCCCCCTTTGTTATTTCATCCCCACACTCCACAGGTTTGATAACCACTGACTGATTTATGCTAGTATGTGATTTTTTGGAAATAATGAATTATTGACAAATAACGTTTAAGAATTAATCTAGGATAATTTGTTGGATATTTTTTTACCCTGAGGATTTGTTTTTAATAACATAATTATCTTTATTTCAAGTTTAGATGACTTATGATTATGTCCATATAGCAATTATATTAAAATTCTTGATTAAATATTGTTGAAATTTTATATTTTTAATGTGTAATTTATTTTTTTTATAAAAAAAATCTTGTCACATATTACTATGGAAGCTCCTATGTTTGACTTTGCCATTCGTTGAAAATTGAGAACTAAAAATAATCTGGAACTACATGAATTATGTCTTAAGAAAGGCAATCTTTTTGATTCAAATTAATTGTAGTCTTTGTATTTTCCTTTTTTTATTTTATTTATAAAAATACAACTGAGAATCAATTAGAAAACAAAATTAAATAATATCAATGATATATTCATTTCTTTTTTTAAGTCTTGGTGCTTTTCAATATTACAATGCAGTTGCAATAAATAACTATTCATTAACCTCATTTTCTTGGCTTGTGCGCTGAAGCATCTTTAACTATATGTACTCTGAAAAATAAACACAATGTTTAAAACCGAAGAAGTTCAAGATGTCGCATTAGTATGCTTTTACTTTTATGAGTTGTTATGCTTTTTAATTTGGAGATATTAACCATAATAATTTGAAAAGAAAAAAATATTGCATGTTAATTCAAAACTTAGTGGAATACTTACCGAACTGAAAATGGGTTCTAATATTATTTAGTTTATTTAGATGGCAGGTCAGTATTCAAGTTCACAAAAATGCTTTTATGTAGATGGTATGATGTGAGTAATATACAATCATAAAAATAGTAAACAGGAGTCCCTAAAGTCCAAGAATCTGAGTAAAGAAACTTAGCTGTTTGAAAGCCTACAACAAAAATACTGAAGCAGAAAACATTTTGGTATCGCAAGTTAATTTAAAACTTTAGAATAAATAAAAAAAACTGAAATACTAACCAGACTGAAAATAAATACCAAGCAGTATCTTAAGTTCAATGGTAGCTTAGACAAATTTGTATGCACTTAATTGAATTTGAAGATTTTTTTCAACTGTATAGCATATATACAATATAAATGAAACTTCTTTTTAAATAAGGCTTCAACATTATGAATAAAATAAACAAAAAGTTGTACAGTAATACATTTGCAAATACTCCTGCATAAAATTATTGGAGCATATGTAAACTTTGAAGTTCAGAAACAAAAAAAAAGGTAAACCTATTTATAAAATATTTTTCTATCAAATATAAATAGAGGCTTAATTTTTTTTTTAAAATTTACAAGATCTTTAAAAAAAAAAGAACATTAATATTACTACCTATTGATTAAAACAGAGAAGCATAAAAATAATTATTTCATTTGGTAAAAGAGCCCTATTTAACACAATTGATTTGATCACAAGGAAATGTAGAAAATTTTCAACATTTTTGTTTTGTTTAAAAAAGTATATACATCACTTACCTACATAAATTCAGTAAACTCTTATTAGCTTCTAATTGCCATTGGAGGTTTTTGTTTGTATAAAAAGGAACATTTTTGTTTTTTATTCTCTCGAAAGAATAAACCGTCGAAATTTTTTGGTTGATAAGAATCAGCACTGCTTCATAAATTTAAGATGAGCAAAGAAACTTAGCTATTTGAAAACCTATAACAATTAAAACATGGTGTGATTGTAATTGTGCTTATGTAGTTCCACCATTCTCTCAGTCCAAAAATAGAATGATTTGTTGCTTGGATAGTTATATGATATATGAGTACCAGAATTGGTAGATTGAACTTTCACATAGGAACTTTTAGTCTTCTAGTCTGTCTGCATTAAATCTCTCAAGCTTACTTGGACCATGCAAGCATGAGATGCAATCTCTTAGATTAAAGCTAGTCTGCTTTTAATATTTGTAAATCATTTATAAGCAGTGCAGGGATGTCTCAAAAAATTATTTTGCATTAAATTAATAAATTTGATATCGTTTGTCTATAATCTTAAATTGACGCTTACTTTTACTGATTTGGGTGAAGCTGAAGTTGCTAAAGTAGAATTACATTATCTGAGTTAACCATCATATTTCTATTGATGAGGATTCTAATTTTGTTTGAAATACTTAAATACGAGATTATTTGGATTTTTTTTTTTTTAATTAAGTTTTCTACTAAATAATTAATTCAAGACCATGTAGAGGCCAACAAATATTCTTAATATAAGTAATAGGAAATTGATAATTTGGAAAAAATATTGGATGTATTAATTAATCTGCTATAATGCAAATGTTATTGATGTTTAGGCCAGTAGGCTCCAATCTTTTAGACCTCATTGACCATTAAATTCATAACTTTAAACCCACGGACCACTAGTATGGATTTTTTTATTTATAAAATAATTGGAGAACTTCCATTTTATTAGTTTGAAATGCACCTATTTATATAACAAAATCTTTAAAGGTTGTTTAATTGTAACAAAATTATTAAAGTTAGTTTAATTATTTCAATGTAATTGAAGCTTATTTAAGTATTTGTTCCTGCTTGTTTGAAATAAGTTGATGGATTTATGGCTCCAGTGATGTTACTGCAAGACGACCATATTTATTTGAAGCCGAGACCAGTACAGAGTTTTAATTGCTATGACAGATGAAAGTGTCTTTTCACACAAATATGTTATTGAAAATTGAATCCAAATTTTCATTGCTTTTTCATTCAACAGGGGGTATTCACTTTTTTTTTGAGCCAAAAATGCTTTTGATAAGGATGACTGGAATTTAACTTTGAGACTGTGGTCAGATGATAAATCGATGGGACTTTCTTTTTCATTCATGTTTAGATTGCTATAATTCAATGTTTGCTGCAAATGAATTATTATCCATATATTGCCATGTCTGGGAACTTTTTTTTTTTGGGGGGTAATAATGACCAAAAGATTCTGAGTGCTTGTAAGAGCTGTTGAACAGTAGTTATCACCTGTCAGTTAACATACTTCTCTCTCATATAGTCATCAAAATTTGAAAACATTTGCAGATCTTCAGCCAGTTGCATTTGCCATAGTATATTTTCTTTTTAAAAAGCATCCATTTTATCTTGTGTGCGCATGTCCTTAAGTTGTCCTTCCAAGGATATGTTTAGTCCATTTAACAATGAAAAAATATCTGCCAGATATGCAAGCTTGGTTACCCACTCATCGTCAGACATGGATTATTTTGCTGCTGGAAAAATAATTTGATTTCTTTGTATAGAGCAAAAAGTCAAGCTAGTATTTTGCTCCTCAATAGTCATCTCACCTTAGCATGAAGAAAAAGGTGAATATACTGGGAACCCATTTCTTCACAAAGTGCCTCAAATATTTGAGAATTGAGCACTTTGAGTCTTAATTTCATTTATAATTTTAATACGATATGATAATATTTCATGTAGTTCTGGGGGCATTTTTTTCACCGCAAGTTGCTCAGGATGTTGAATGCAGTGTGTAAACAAAATGTCCAGATGACCCAATATTTTTCATCATTACATCAATTCCTGAAAGATGTCCAGTCATGTTACAGGACCATCTATTCATATCCCAATACATTTTTCCCATTCAATTCCATGTTCCACGAAATAAGTATTAAATGCTTCATAAACCTCAGCTAGTTGATCTGTTTGGCAAGTTGAGCGAGTTAGGTAGTTCTTCCATTCTCCTGTACACTTATACCTCACAAAACAAAGAAGTGCCTTGTTATGTTTGTTGTTTTGTCGAGTTGAATGGAATAAAATGGTGATCTTAAGTCATGACTTCAATTCTGCACTTGACAGTGTTAGCGGACATAGGAATTACTTTTAGTTTCTGGACAGCCTGCTTTCCCAAAATCTCTTCTTCAATCGTATACGGCTTAATTTTTGCGATCTGCATTGCTATCATATAAGAAGCCTTTAATAAAGACTTACCTTCAACAGTCATATTTGTTAAAGCAATTAACTTTCTTTTGCATATTTTCATGCATTCTTTGAAAATATTCAGTATGTTTCTTAGCCAAACCAGGTGTTTTGGATTGCTTGTGTCTTGAGTTTCAAAGGTTTCATGGCATCATTGGATAAACTCTCAGATTACAAACACAAAGCGGCCATGGATCCAGCTCACTACAAGGTTCTTGAATAAATCCAAATTTCAAGTAGTTCAAATCATATTTTTTTGATACTTTGGGTTTTTTTTTCTCTCTGTCTTCAGTTCAAATGTTCTTCTTAATGGTGTCTCATTGATCAGCTCATGGTTACGTGAAATACACATTTTATTATTATTATTATTATCATTAGTTATCCTTTGTAGTACTAAAAAAAATGCAAAATATTTCTTTGGCTTTTTTTTACTCATTATGGGCTTATTTCATTTGAATCTAAAACCAAACAAGAAATGATAATTATCAAAGTTTAACTATTTGATGCCATTAAATATAACAGTTAAAGAAAATACACAGTTAAGATCAAACTTATCTAAAAGGTGCATTTGAGAAATAAACAAAACAATCTGATAAGAATTGGTATTTTCAGAGTGGGGTAATTATAATGGTTGCAATAATACTGAAGCTGCTGCAGTACTATTGCATCTCTCGTTTTGCCCTCTAGTACATTACATGAATTTAGTGCAGTTTAAAGGCAAAAATTGTCATTCAGAATATATTTCTTACAATATTATTTTTGCTTTATTTTTAATTTTAAAAAATGCAAATAATGTCCAGATTTTTTTTGCGGACCACCAGTTGGTGACAGCTGGTTTATGCAGTATTTTTAAAAATTTAAATTATCTTTTCTCAGTTATAAATATATATATATTTCATTAATTATTTGCTACTCTTAATTAAAACTAATTCTTTCATTGACATTTGTTAATATTAAAAATGATTTTAATTAATATTTTTTAAAAATAAAATTGTCTTTTTGTAATTTTTTTTATAGTGGTTTCAAAAAGAGAGCTCCTCGAGCAATAAAAGAAATCAAAAAATTTGCATACAAGCATATGGGAACACCAGATGTGAGAATTGATACAAGGTTAAACAAGCATGTATGGTCCAGGGGTGTAAGGTATATATAATATTTGTAATTTAACTATTTAAAAAAAATTGTCATCTACAGCTGCTTTTAAAAATAGATATTTTATTATCCACTTAATTGCTTTTAACTTATTAATATTGTGTATATGAAGTTAACAGAGAATACTGTTTCCTTGATATGATGGATAGGATTTGTTTTTAATTTATATCTTAATTTTTTAAAAATTTTCAGCAGAAATTTTAAAATATCTCATAAAGTTAATATATATATATATACTTTTTATAATAATTGCATTATATAGCTTCTATATGATTGAATAAGAAAAAAGCATTGTTATTTTGCTGGAAAATCTTGGATGGTTAAAATGAAAACTGGCATTAAGCAGCAGTGTGTCTAATAACTGCAGTTTTGTTTTCCGTTTTTATTACAATTATTGAAAGTTTATATTTTGATTTCATGAAGCACATACAGGGAGTTCTTGTTTTCTATACTTGCTTGGATCACATGAAGATCAAATTAGAAAAGGGGAATTAAATTCACATGAATGTTAATACTGTTTAATTTCTACTGGGGTCAATAAAGTTGCAGTATATTTCGTTTTATATTATAAAGTAAATTCAATTGCAGCTTAAATTAGTTGTAATACAAAGTTGCATGGTTAAGAAAGCTTAATAAAATACTCTGATAGATTGATTAGTAAATTTATAGATTGATCAGGGTGTGCACGCATATTAGTTATGTGTGTAATTTAATTAAAAATCAGTTAAGAAATTAAAAGAAAATTGTTCTATAGAGTTAATAAAACTTAAAATTTTATAAAAGAAGTATACTATGTAAAATTCAAAATAGTAAAATGATAACTTGTGTTAATGTAAGGCAAAAAAAAACAGAGATTAGTTAAATTAATGATTTGTAAAGGAGTTTGCTATTAACTGAAAGGAGACCCTTTGATTCCTCTTGGAGGCCTTAAAGGAACCGAGCAGGGCAAATTCCTAATGTCCACTCCATACGTTCTTGTCGTTGCAGCTGTTATTACTATGTGATTATTCATATAGTATACGAACATGGATGGGCTGCTCACCAACACGCATTAGCCAGCGTGGTGAGTTTATTGGCTTTTTACCTCTGAGTTTAAGATCAAGAAACACCGTGGTCTTTCTTCTCAGTGCCTGATAAGGCAGAATGAATGTTTGTGTAAATGGTAAATATTTTTCCAATACATATATACAATTATGACAGACAAAAATAAAGCATGGCCCTTATTCCCAGGAGGCTGTAAAGTCACCAACCAAGGCAGCGGTTGGTGGCCGAAGGCGGAGGGTGCTAAGAATCCCCTGATTGCGGACCCAGGCTGCCATTTGATGATGGCGTTTTATTTAGGTACTTTCAACTGCAGATCACTTTCAAGTGAAGGAAGATTGCAAGAGAACTGTCTTATATTAAATGGGACATTATTGGACTTTGTGAAGTTAGAAGAAAAGGAGAAGAAACGATTTAAAAAGTGGACATATACTCTATTATAAAGGCACACATATTGGAAATACAAGTGGAGTAGGATTCATTATAAATAAAAAGTGGAAGAACAATATTGTAGAGATTGATGGCGTATCGGACAGAGTGGCAAGATTAGTTATACAACTTAATAGCAGATACCAAATGCAGATAATTCAGGTTTATGCCCCAACAAGTTCTCATAGTGATGAAGTAGTAGAAGATTCTTATATGGATGTACAAAAGGCTTTTGATCAGAGTAAACAACATTTTAAAATTGTTATGGGAAACTTTAATGCTAGAATTGGTAGGCAAATAAAAGATGAAATTGCTGTAGGTAATTTTGGTTATCGTAATAGAAATGAGAGAGGACATAGACTTGTGAAGTTTGCAGAAAAAGAAAAACTTTATATTATAAATTCATTTTTTGAGAAAAATGTTAAAAGGAAATGGACATGGAAGCATCCAAATGAAGGTACAGCAGAATTGGATTATATTTTGACTAACAGAAAATACATATTTCAAGATTGTAATGTTCTTAATAAATTTAACACAGGAAGTGATCATCGATTAGTAAGGTGTAAGTTACATGTTAATGTAAAACTAGAAAGACAAAAATTATTAAGAAAAACAATATTTACAGTTGATATCATCGATTAGTAAGGTGTAAGTTACATGTTAATGTAAAACTAGAAAGACAAAAATTATTAAGAAAAACAATATTTACAGTTGATATTCCTAATCTTCAGAACCATTCTAATGAATTTAAATTAGAACTTACAAATAGGTTTCAAGTGTTAGGAGATTTTGAACATGATACAGATTTGAATGAAATTAATATGAAAATAACTGATACACTTTTAAAAACTGCAACAAACATAGCTGGTAGAAAAAAGCAGCAATTGACTAATAAAATTTCTACTGAGACTAGAGAATTTATGAAGAAAAGAAGGAATATGAAGATATACAAAAATGATGTATTAAAAAGAATTGAATATCTCGAATTTTGTAAAATGGTACGGAAAAGAGTTGAAAATGATATAAGAAAGTATAACTGTGAAATAGCAAGGAAAGCTGTAGAAGAAAATAAAAGTCTCAAAAATGTTAAACAACATTTTGGTATTGGTAGGAAATTTATATCTGCAATAAGAAAAAAAGATGGAATTATTACTAAAAAGAGAGATGACATCATGAAATTGGTAGAAGATTTTTATCAAGAATTATATAGTAATAAAGAACAAGTACCTCCTATATCTATTACATCTTCCGAATTGCCCAGAATTTTAAATGAAGAAGTGAGACATGCAATTAAGTGTATGAAGAAAGGAAAGGCTCCAGGAAATGATGGAATTATAATTGATATATTAAAAGAAGCAGGTGAAGAAATAGAAACAATTTTAGCAAAGTTATATACCAAATGTCTAAATGATAAAGATGTACCGGAAGATTGGAAGAATGCAGTAATAATATTAATATTTAAAAAAGATGATAAAGAAGATATTAGAAATTACAGACCTATCAGCCTTTTATCAGTTTTATATAAAATTTTTACCAAGATAATTACAACTTGTCTACAGAGAACTTTGGATTTCCACCAACCAAGAGAACAAGCTGGATTTAAAAGTGGTTTTAGTACAATAGATCATATCCAGGTATTGAGAGAAGTCATAGAAAGGACAAATGAATATGAGTTGTCATTATGTTTTGGATTTGTAGATTATGAAAAGGCATTCGATTCTATACACATTTCTTCAGTGATTAAAGCATTAGATCATCAAGGTATAGATCCAGGATATTGTCATATTTTAAAGAATATTTATAAAAATGCAACAGCAACAATTAGATTACATAATGATACTGGAAAAATCAACATTGAGAAAGGTGTAAGACAAGGTGACTCCATATCTCCAAAACTCTTTACAGCAGTGCTGCAAGAAGTATTTTGTGGATTAAAATTGGAAATTAAAGGAGTGAAAGTAAATGGAGAGTATTTAAGTCATTTAGATTTTGCAGATGATGTAGTTGTTTTTGCAAATAATGCTTCAGAGCTGCAGGAAATGTTGCAGGAGTTAGCAGATGAAAGTAGAAAAGTAGGACTAAAGATAAATGTTAAAAAGACTAAAGTAATGTTTAATCGATTTGCTCAAAATATGAAAATAAAGATTGATTATGAAGAATTAGAAGAAGTTAACAGTTACAAATACCTTGGTCAGATTATTAATACAGATGGAAACATAATGGAGGAAATTAATCATAGAATTAAACTTGGTTAGAGTGCCTTTGGTAGAAATAACTTGATACTAAAAGGAAATATGCCTATGTGTTTGAAAAGGATGGTTTTTAACGTGTTTTACCAGTTCTTACTTATGGATCTGAGACTTGGACACTTAATAGAAGAGCAATACAGAGACTTCAGACCACTCAAAGGAGTATGGAGAGATGTACGTTGGGAGTAACAAGAAGAGATCGAAAACGCAATGTATGGGTAAGACAACAAACAGGTGTTACTGACCTTATTGAAAAAATTAAAAGATTGAAATGGAGTTGGGCTGGACATATTGCTAGAAGAGATGATAATAGGTGGACAATTGAAATTTTAAACTGGATTCCAAGAGATTGTAAAAGACCCAGAAAGAGACCACATGTGAGATGGATGGATGAAATAAGAAAATGTGCAGGGGTGTTGTGGAGAAGAGAAGCTAAAGATCGGAGATGGATTAAACTTGGAGAGACCTTCATCCTGCAGTGGATTGATAACGTTTGATGATGATGATGATAGTTTCAAAAAAATGTACCATATTTGGTGACTCTTAGAGTTGGGGGGGGGGGTTAAAGAAATTATTTATCTTCACAATGGCAAATCTAAATATACTAATAAAAATTATAATGCAGTAAAATTGAGAAATTTAAGGAATGAATTTCAAACTTTGTTCATGGTTTTCTTTATTTCATTTTCTTTCTAACTGTAATAATTACATGAATGGAGAAAGTATTTTTTAAAACAGCATAATTTTGAAAAAAAATGTATAATAAATCTGGCAGTTGAATCCGGATAAAGATATTTTTTAAAAAACATTCTGATATACAAGTTAAGGTTAAAAACATATAAGAACATGAGATGTAAACAGGTCTGAAAAACTCTAGTAATCTAAATCTTGAATTGAGAACAGTGCAGATTGATTCATTGAAATGGGAGTGGGGGCAATAAAAATTTAGCATTAAAAGGGAAAACCACTGCTTACAACATTCTCCCTTAGAATAGCTTCGAATAGCTGTGCCTCCCACCCACCTCAGCAAGCATGATAACCTAGCTTGCAAAAGATTATTTAATTTGGCTAACTAGAAAATAGAAAACAAACCAGTCTAAAACTATCCAGTTGTATCCAGATATGAACATTGAAGTTGCGTAGAATGCACCATCTGCTGTAAAGAAGGAAACCATGCTGTAAGGAAAGAAGTGGACTCTAACTTAAGACCAAAGTAATTTTTTAATCGGATTCATTTACTTTGTTTACTGTCACCAATTCCCTAAGTGAATAATCATAATCATGAATAGATATATATATAGTAAACTTATACTCTCTACAAAAACTATTGTTAAAAACATTTTATTAGCTAGTAAGAGCTTTCTTTATATTTAATTAAGAGGCCTTAAATATTATGTTTATTTACTTCAGTATTTTGCATCTTATTTATTTACTTTCCTTATACTGGCATAGTTGCAAATGTATAAGTAATGAGTTTGCATTTTATTTATTTATTATAAATAAATTGTGTTAATTTTATTGAACAGTTTAGTTTCTTTTTGCTTTTTGAACTTATTCCAAACTGAGAAGTTGTACAATCCACTTGAGGGCATACAGGGATAACCAAATTATATTAAAATGATGACCTGCGGTAATAAGATATACTGTAGTAAACTTTCTATTTAGAAAGTTTGGTCTAAAAGTTCAATTTTAAATTGAATCTAGAAATAGAAATCAAAAATACTTTTGTAAGTGCTAGGTTATCTGGTCATCACCAGATGGTTGGTTATATTATTGTATATATATTTTGAGTTTAATCATTTTATTTGAACTCTATATATATTGTTTGAATTTCTACTAACCTTATTTTTCAATCAGTTTCAAATTTATATATTAGTTTGCTATACGCCAAAACTGTTACATTTTTAGTTAAAATATATTTACCTCTTCTTTTGTAGTTACATTTTGTATCAAGTATTGGGGCATAGATAAATTGAGCATATAGTAGAATATATTATTTTATAAGTGGCATACATTACGTGAGTTTAAATTGGCTTTAAAGTAAGATCATTTATAAAATATATATATTAACATTTAATACAGTAATAGTTTGAGTCTAGATAGAAAGAGGAAAGTTTGGTAAGTAGCAGTATATTTTGATAAAAAAATTAAGGCAGGTATATAAAGTAATACTGGAGAGAATTGTATAGGAAGTATTAAGATTGGCATGTTTATTTAATAATAAAATATAAATAAAACCTGGGGGGAGGGAGGATAATTAAAATATGTAATAAGGACAGTCAACAAGGGTATACTGGACCATTTAGTTACAGATGATAACACCTTCAATAGCAAGAAGGATGAAAGCACAGTTAAACATATAGTAATCAGAAGCAGAGTTAATAGGGCAAGAATCTGTTCAGACATTGCAAAAGCCTTTGGAAAGAAACCAGGCATATTTAATAGTGAAATGTGAAAGAATTCAAAGAAGTTCAATAAAAACGAGATCTCATATCTGAAGAAAAGCAACAAAAAAAGAGGTAGACAATTTAAAGCAATGCATTATAAAAAAAACCCAGTGGTAAGAATTTATAGGAATGCAATAAAAAGTGAAAGTAAGTTTGATGTGGTACAGTTGGAAATAGTATTTCAAATATAAGAGAAAGTACAACAGAAAATTAAGTGTATAGAAAGAAAATTACATACTATTGCAAGGAAAATGGTCCCAAAATCTATTGAGTCTAGTGAAAATAAATTATAGGAAAATATGCAAGGTATAATAGAAAGAAAAAATTAGAAGTGAAAAAGTAAATAAATGAGGACTTGAATTTAGTTACAGAACCTAAAATGGATGATTTAAAAGAAGTAAATTTTGTCAGTGAGGCTTAGTGCAGAAAATCCAAATTGAAACCACCATTCCATTGTAGAAGAGATTTTTACAATATAAAATGATAAAAGATTCTAAACTTAAAAGTGCTTTGGACTCCATAAATGGAAGCACACACAAATGAGGATAAAAGTAGAGTGTAACTAAGTAAGAATAGAAATAACTTGTAATTGAGGATTTAGTGAAAGCTTTGTGCAATAGCATTGCGGATAAGTTCTGGAATTCGTTATATAAGGGAACTTATGAGGGTTACCCATTAAACTGGAAAATGAATTCTGCAGTCTGAATATTAAGGAAGAGAGAGGGTGAAGAAAAACGCAAAAAATTAAAGATAGAAGGGATCTACATTGTAAAACGTACAAAAGAAAAGGTTAAATAATATGAAAAGAGCAAAAATCCATCATATTTTACTAAGTTTAAATCAACTGATTTCCCTTGCTGGATCACTTAAGGGATCACTATATTATAGAGCCAGTGCTGGGATTGAAATGGTAAATGAAAAGAGAAAAGGGAAGATTACTCCAGAATGAAGAGAATTGTAGATTTTTCGGCTCATCCCAAATGATATTTCCACTACTAAAAAATACCTGGAGAGTAGTTATGTTTGATTTAGAGGATAAAGGATGGCTTATTTTCTAATGATCTGGAGTTGTTAAAAGGATAAATGATTTAAGGATAAAATAAATGGTAAATTTTAAAATTAATGGACAACACCAAAAGTGACTATTAGACAAATTCATTACAAAAAAGAAAATTATCAGTTTGCTAAAAAGTGAGAATGGCTTATAAAATTGATAATATTGATTAAAAATATATATATATAGTGTAAATTACTATGAATCATATAACCAAAATACAAATAGTAAAAGAAAACAATAATGCTATTGATTTTGCAGAGATGGGAAGAAATTTTCTGTATTCAACTTAGATGGATATGGATTTGCTCATGTATGTGAGACACTATGCTGCTATGTGATTTTTTAGAGTGTGTGTGTATATATATATATATATCAGACGCTATCACAATGCTTTTTTCAAGTAGTCTACTCATTTCAGGGAGAAGCAAGGTACAGATCGAATGTTTGTTGGGTTTATCAGCCTCTTAAGACTAAAGGGAGCAAGGCTTAATTTTCAAGTATACTTATTAGCATCTAAGACTCATAAAGGCGCAAAGTTTTACATATTGATTCTTATATTTGATTATTTTTGAGTTGTGGGTAGTTGAATAGAATTAAAAATGAGATAATCTTTCTGGTTTTTATGAATCCTACTGTTGTGAGGTTCTATTCATTCTTTTGATAGCCAAAGGCTAGTCAAATCTTTGAACAGTGAAATCATGGATATATATATTTATTTAGGTATTGTTATATTGGTAAAACGATTTATAAAAATGGCTAGAACATAATAGAGAAATAAATTTTGCAGTAGTAGAAATGAGAAATGAAAACTTATTCTGTTCCATTGTCGTCTTTTTGTAGCAAAACAACTTTATTACAGCTCAAATTAGTTGTATTATGGTGCTGCATGCATAAGAAAGCTTTGTAAAATACTCTCAAAGATTGATTAGTAAATTTATCAATTGCTGCGAGTATATGCCCGCATATTAGGTATATACTTAATTAGAACGATTAAGAAATTAAAAGAAAATTGGTCTACAGACGTAATAATACTATTAAATATTTTGTAAAATAAATTGATTAAAGTAATTGTTACTGCATACTAATGATTTGCATAGTTTAATTAAGAAAATCACTATATTTGGTGAGCCTTTTAGATTTCCAACTGGATGAGAGCTTAAAGAAATAATTTGTCTTTGCTACTAGTAGATGTACGGCAAATATAAATATACTGGAACCTCAGCACACGCTTTTTATGCAAAGATTATCATCAATGTGTACCTTTGATTTACAATCGATTATTCACTATAATGGTTATATAAAAAAACCAAACATTGGTGGCCATTTTGTAAGATTGATGATCTCAGAATGTTTCCAAAAGCAAAATAGCAACTTTCATACTGTACAGTACCGAGTTTATTCATAATGCACAATACAGTACATAATATTAGTTTCTGTATACAATATTTTGATTATAAACTTAAAATACAATTAATGAATGTATAGTATTTTTTCATCCTGCATCTTTGCAAGACCATCGGTTCAATAATGATATATCCAAAGTAAAGGTTTTCATCATTAGTAATGACAGTGCTCCCAAAAAAGTATTTCATTCCATATAATAATCAAATTTGTATTTTAATGACTTACAACATCCAGATACATTAATATTGTACTAAATTCTAGAATGTGTACATTAGTTTAAAAAGTACTCTGTATTTACTCACTTTTATGGATTAAAATTTTTACTAACAGTACTTTGCTTATGGTCAAAATAACATTCATCGTAATGTAATTTAGTTATTGTAATTGGTATTTTGAAGAGAGAGAAAAAAGATTTTATAATAATGAACTTTATAGCATCAAAAATTACTAAATTTAACTTAAAAATATATTAGCTTGATTTTAAAACATCTAGTAGTGTTATCACACATGTATAGAAATGAATGCAAAAATAAAAATTCAGGATCAACAAACTCATATCATTATTTAATACACCTAGGTCTCTTTTTGTGTTGATTTTTTTAATGCGATTTTGAAGTTATGCGATTCATGTTTCTTCTTAATATCTTTTTATGCGATAAAGAAGTTCATATTTCACTTAAAATCGGGATTTCCCCGTTTTATATACACGCATTAGATTTTACATACTTTAAATGCCTGTTTGAAAAGGGTTTGGCAATAAATTTAGATACCGTAGAAGACTTAGGAAAAGATAATAAAACAGAAGTGGAACCTGTTCGTTTCACAGCAGAAGACTTAGGAAAAGATAATAAAACAGAAGTGGAACCTGTTCGTTTCACAGCAAAAATGATTCGACAAAGTCTTCAACTTTTTAATCAATTGGTTAAATAGTTGTATTTCGGTGTTATATGTGTATGTTTATATTTTCTTTTAAACACATATATACATAGAAACTTTTAGACAGAAAAAAGTTACAAGTCAAAAATATTTAAGAACTTTTAATTTCTACTTAAAAAGAATGGAGCTTTAAAATGTTTGTTTATATATTTTTTAATATATATATATACATGGATAAACTTTTAGATAGAAAAAAGTTGCAAGTAAAAATATTTAAGAACTTTTAATTTCTACTTAAAAAAAGAATGTATCTTTAAAAGTTTTTAAATATTTTTACTTGTAACTTTTTTCTGTCTAAAAGTTTCTCCATGTACATATCTGTATAAAAGAAAATTTAACCGTTAATCATTATTAACACACTCGTGGAAGCATGTTATATATATAGTTGCACCCGTGGAAGTGCTTTCTCTAACAGCTAGACGTAACAGTCTGAATATCGTGAACTTCATAAACAATTGGTAAAATCATCGTCTCAAAATTTTAATTACCGATTACATTGTCGACAGAAAACCATTAACACAGCATGAGACAAGTTGGCGCTAATTGTATTTCCTCCTGTGACGAATCTGATTTCTTACCAGTTCACAAACGAACCGCATATTGTCAAATAGCGATAATGTTTTGATTAAAATTAAATAGTTAATAAAAAAAGCTTGTCTTGTATCAATTTTTTTCAAATATTTGAAATTTTCTATTAGTCATACTTTATTCCTTTTTTTTTTTTATGCCAATTTTAAAGTAATTTTACGTTGTTGCTTTGCTTTTATGCAATTTTTTAAAAATTATGAAACGTATCCCACATTTTTCAAGGTAAGTTAAATGTATTTTTGTGAGATTTTTTTAATGCGGATTTTCTGTGAAACGTATCTATCGCATAAAAAGAGATCCAGGTGTATAGTCTTAATGATGTTCTTAATTTGTTCTAATTAAAAGCTAAAACAAGTGGGTTTTTGATTTACAGTATGTTGAAACTGACTACGATATGCCAGTTCAAAGTTGTTTTTAATAAAGACTGGTCTGGTAATTAATGTTCAAGAAACTAAAGTCTGTCAGCTAGTGATAGAAAATAATCTTCAGCAAGTTTTAGCTTGGAATAAAAATAATATCACCTCGAGAATTTGAATAAGTTTAAATATTTTTGTGAAGTTTTTTAGATAGAAAGATGAGTATAGTACAGACCCCAATATATTGCTGTTTTACTGATAGGCTATCTTAATTTCAGGTGCTGAATTCAAGTAATTGATTGGGTCCACATGTGGTTGGTAATGGAATGACATTATTTGTTCCATAACCAATATGCAGTGCCGTATTAAAAATTTCTTCCGTTTTCTTCTATGTTATGGTGCTAATTCATGAAAACCTAAAACCTTTTTCATTCAAATTATTCTGTTACAGTCTCCAGTCATTTAAGTTATTATAGGATCCTTTTGTCCTGGGTATTTTATCCCATTGATCGTCTTACACGTCGTTCAATCACATTTTCATCTTCTAATTATTTATTCTTCAATTTTTACTCCATCCGTACTTCCTCCCAGGTACATCTCTGCTGAAAAAGCTATAGTGAAGACAAATTTAATGGTTTTAGATGTGATCTTGGATGAGATAGTATAGTCAGTCAATGATCAATTACATTGGATTGGGAACAAAAGTTTTAACTTAGCAAATGATTTTTTATTTGGAGAGCTGTACTTAGGGCTCTCATTGTCTGGTTTGAAAATCAAAGGAATTAGTAAAATCGGTCCAAAAAACCTATTTTGCAATCTAGAAATAGCTGTAAAATGAGTAATAATAAAACATTTTTTGTGATGACTATACAAACCAATCTGTGAAACCACAAATATATCCACATAGGACATGCTGGTTCATTTTTCTTTTTGATATTCTTTCACTGCTGAAGCAGCCATATTGAATATTTAAAAAATTATGTTACACCACAAATGTTATCATGAATTAAGTTTATATTACTCAAAAATGACATAATATATTTTTTGAAACATAAAACACCACAGAATGTAATTAAGCTGAAAAAAGTATAGATATTGATATTCAAAGTAATAAAAAAATAGAATAAAAGTTAATATTTTTATATTATATTATAATTATAAATTTTATTAAACGCACATTATTATATTAAGTAATATTTACTAAGGCTGTAACCTTCGAATTTTTCAGACGCTTATTCATAAGGTTACAGTCTTAGTAAATATTATATTATTTTATAAATTCAAAATTATCATGCACACAACTTAAAACTTATTTTGTTAGTAGGTTAGTTAGATTCATCATAAAATTTCTAAAAATTTGATATATAATAACACTTACCTAAAATAATCCATCACTTGAAAACTTCATAGAATAAAGACATTAGTACCTTTCTTTTTTTTTCAGTAGTCTTTCGAAATGCATTTCCATATAGGGGTTTGCAATGTATAAGACATCCCTCATAAGTAGTTAATATTGATCAGTTATTAGTATAATTTGAATATTATAATAAAGAACTTCAATATAGTTTGTAATTTATTAAAAAGTACTACTAAAATAGTCACTATATACAAAATAAAATAAAAAGTGAATGAAATACTAAATTCATTATAGAGTTAAGCTAGAGGTACATAAGTTTTAGTTTATATATATTTACTGTCAAAATCGTTATTTTTAGCATTTGTATATTTTTTATTATTATTAAAATGCAAACAAGAAATTATAGAAAAATCTAAATCAGGTCATTATATTTCCAAAATATGTTCATCTTTGTCTCATATCAATTAATTCAAATACTCGACCCAAATTCACATCATATCAAAAAATGCAGATAATTCATGATATAAATGTACACAATCACAAGCTTTTTATTTTTTTGTTAGTTTCAGTAGTAATTTTTTCATCTATTTTTATCAAATATATACATATGAATAAAATAATAATTAAACAATATGCAGCTTTGAAATTTATATTGCAATAGTCTATAATCAGCTTAAGTTTATGTACTGTCAAAATCATTACTTTTAGCATATGTTTTCTTGTACTATTATTAAAATACAGACAAAAAATTATAGAAAAATCTAAATCAGGTCATTATATTTCCAAAATATATTTATTTTTGTCTCGTATCAATTAATTCACATACTCTAGCCAAGCTCACATCATAGAAAAAAATGCAGATAATCACGATCTTTTTTTTTTTTTTATGTTAATTTTTTCATATATTTTTTATCAAATATATAGTAAAAAAATAATAATTAAAAAATACTTACCATTAGGCCCTCATAACGTTGTCTTCAAAATACAACGGAAAAATAAAACTTTTTACCGATATATTTTTCACACTGAAATGTTCTCCAGTAACTATCAAAAAAATGAAAGACAAAAAAATTCAATCTACTTGATCACAAAGTTTTTATTTTTTATCATAAAAAAATAAAATTTACCTTTCTGGAAAGTACAGTCAAAGATGGAAACGAAGGTGTAAAAAGTGCATGTGTAATCTGCATAGAATTCCGTTAATCTTAACCTCAACCTGGATGTTTATAATTTGAAATTTCTTGTGCGCTTTTAAGCATTCATAATAACGAATAAGTTTTAATGGTTTTTTTTAATTACTTCAGCAGAATGCCATATCTAATTGTAGCTTTGCTGTATTTATTTTTTGCCATATGGATAGATTGAAATTGCACTTCTTAAGAATGTGAGATAATCCTTATAATCAAACAAGCAAAACTCTCCATATAGTAGTGCCATCCTGTGCCACCCAGAGTAATCAATGGATGCCAGAAGGCTTGTGCATAAAATCCCCATCTAGTGCCTACTCATTTAATATTCCCAGACTAGTTCTGGCTTGTGGCCTTTGTCAGTGAGGAACCTTGGCTCTGAGAGCACTGCACCTAGATCTTAGAATCTAATGCAACCCTCCAGAAGCCACCTTTTATTTCTATGTAACTACAAAACCATGAGAGTGAAATTGAAAACATGATAATATTTTCAATATAAGCTCAAAAGCTTATATAATCATATGGGTCTGAACTCAGTTCATCACCCATACATTTTGGTGTCTTTGGCTCTTTAACAACCATAGCCACCACTATCCATTAGGCAGGATTGGTGTTAAACCACTAAACATCACATGTTTACCATCTCTTATGCTAGCACATAACTGTTATTAAACAGGCAAAACTCCATATAGTAGTGCCACCCTGTGTCAACCAGTGTAATCAATGGATGCCAGAAGGCTTGTCCATAAAATCCCCATCTAGTGCCTACTCATCCAATATTTCCAGACTAGTTTCTGACTTGTGGCCTTCGTCAGTGAGGAGCCTTGGATCTGAGAGCACTAACACCATTCCTGCCTAATGGATAATGGTGGCTATGGTATATGGGTGCTGAACTGAGTTCAGACCCATATGACTATATAAGCTATTGAACTTAGATTGAAAATATTGTGCAATTTTATTCTCATGGTTTTGTAGTTAAGTAGAAATAAAAGGTGGTTGCTGGAGGGTGGTTGCATTAGATGCTAAGACAGGGGTGGGCAAACTTTTTTCGCTGAGGGCCACATTGTCTTTCATAACACTTTTAGCGGACCGCAAGTAAAATAAATAGAAGTATTATTTGAAGCATTTATTTTATTGATTTATCTTATTTTAAATCTCGTGTCATGAATTAAGTCTTTGTA
The DNA here is from genome assembly GCA_028023455.1 of Epiperipatus broadwayi. NCBI lineage: Eukaryota > Metazoa > Onychophora > Udeonychophora > Euonychophora > Peripatidae > Epiperipatus > Epiperipatus broadwayi. The sequence goes on along the minus strand of JAQFVV010000711.1, from coordinate 233,877 downwards.
TTTAAATGTCTTAAAATTTTATTTCTTCCAATTTTAAATGAAAGAAAGCCAACTAATTAAGCAAACTTAAAGATAACTGATTATGCATTTCAGTTCAACGTTTGCAATTAAAAAAAAACAGGTTTTTATAAAGTTATTTAAAAATTAGTTTCACTGAGACATTTTATTTTTAAGAAACAAAAATATATATATATGGCAATTATTAACTGGAAGCTATCACAGTAGGTATTATATATATACAAATACATTTTTAAAGTTATGGGCGGGCCGCGTGTCTCCCGCAAGCCATAGTTTGCCCACCCCTGTCCTAAGATCTAGATACAGTGCTCTCAGATCCAAGGCTCCTCACTGACGAAGGCCACAAGCCAGAAACTAGTCTGGAGATATTGGATGAGTAGGCACTAGATGGGGATTTTATGCACAAGCCTTCTGGCATCCATTGATTTACTCTGGTTGACACAGGGTGGAACTACTATATGGAGAATTACCTGTTTAATAACAGTTATGTGCGAGCATAAGGGATGGTGATCATGTGATACTTAGTGGTTTAATCCTTATAATGTAGATGAGAGATTTATCTCTCACAAAAACCATGTTGAAGTTCATAAAACACTCTTGGGAAATCTTGCTTTGTTCATTCATTTTTACATATGTAATCCAGTGAGTGTGATTTTTACAATGATGGCCTCTATAGTATCACATCCAGTAAGTCAAGGAACATAAATTAATTGGTTTTATGATCTTGACAATGTATTTTTAAAATTTTATAGAGCATCCTTAAATGAAACTTTTTTAATGTCTTTATATTGCATTGATAAGGTATCCAAGTTTTGCAGTACTTGACTTCCCTGTGATGAAATTATGTATATTCTGTAAATCATGTTTTGAATTGGCAAAAATGGTACCATCATCAGCATACTGTAAATCCAAGAAATTCTTGTTTTCACTTTTAATTAAGTGGCCTATAAATAATTACAAAAACCACTGTCATAAAAATTGAAAATAATATTGAGAGAAGTTCACATCTTTGTGAAAGAGGCGCCGGTAAAAGCCTGAAATCTGGGCAAAGCCACTTGGAGCATTGATGCTAGACAAAATCAATGAGATATAACGTTACCGGGCCGCCGCAACTTTTTTCTTTTTTTATAGGGTTTTTTTTTTCTAATATTGATTAAACGAATAATTTTTATTTCATTTACAACATGATTTCTTTATTATTAAACAAATTTTGATATTCATTTTCGTTACTTTTTGTGGGTTTTTTGTTGGAACCTGATATTTTTTCAACAAATTTTGCTAATTGTATTTTTTTCTTTTTATCATTTTAAAACTCTGACCGTTTCACGACGTCAAAAAAATTTGTTTGAATCCCACCGCCGAAAAAATAGAATACAATTATTTGCGACTTGTTTAGAACTTAATTCTACTTTTCTTTTATTTACTTTTTTTTTGTCTTGACTAAATGGTTTTTCTTATTATTATTATTATTAATTTTACTTTTTTTTTTAAACAACTTGTTATCACTTTGATTTAGATTATGTTTGAATTAGCCTTTTTTTTTTTTTTGGCTACTACAAGAAACAGCTTTTTGAGCGGGGGAGGGGGGGGAACTCGTACTGTTTATTATTAACAAAAAGGCAACAAAAATAGTCAATTATTTTAACAGCGCTGAAAAAAGAGAATCAACTTTGGGACTTGTTTCGAATTTTGATTTCTTTTTGTTTGACGTTTTTTTTACTTAATATTAAATCCAAATTTACTTTTGTGTTTTTGCCGATTAAAAAATTGTTTTCAAACACCCACCCACACTCGGAAAAAGAATTGTAACCAAAAAGTCAAAAATTTAACCTATTTTTTTCTTTTTTTGAAACAACTTTTTCTCACTTTTTACTTTGATTTCTATTTCGTTCGAATTACCTTTTTTTTTTTTAGCCTTCTACAATAAACTGCTTTTGGGGGTGGGATGTATTTCGTAATTTGTTATTCTTAACAAAAAGTCAACCAAAGTCGTCATTTATTTTAACCCCGCTGCAAAAAATTGAATCCAAATACTTGTCAATTTCAAATGAAATAAAAAACACAAAAAAACAGGACACAAACTTTGGACTTTTTAAATTATTTATTCGATTGTATTGCTGTAATAAAAAGTGGACATTACATGTGCCTGACAAAATATAAAAAAAAAACACAATCTCACACACTTTCTGTACTCGGCAATTTATCTGAAGAAAAGTTTCAAAATTGCACGTTCGTCTCAGATCTTTTAGTGGTCTCGAATATTTTCCCCACCACGCTGAAACGTGACTTAGCGCATGAGCTTTGTCGAAGCCTGTTCGAACATACACTTTGCCAATTTTTTTACATATTAACCTTTTTTGGGGGAAGGGTGGGGACCATATGACAATTCTTAATAATTAACATTTTTTAAATCTAAATGACATTACTCTATTACGGAGATTTGAAAAAGTCGTCCCGCCTTGAAATTTAAACACCCTCAAGCGATACGGTAATCAGCTATGAAAAGAACGAATACGCGTAAATAGCTTTGAAGCACAAAACAGGCCGTAATATTTTTGTGCGATGTCATGTAAAGCGGCCTAGCTCAATGGGTTAATACACATACGTAAATGTTGTATTAGCCTATAAGGCCGCAGCCGCCGAAACAGCATTTTTATGTGTTTTGACACGTAAACAATGCCCCAAGCAGCCGTGCCCGGATTTCAGGCTTTTACCTTTAACTGAGGCGCCATATTGAATTTTTTAAAAACTGACCTGGGACCCAATTTTCACAATAACTTCACTTTTAATAATGTTAGAGGAAAAAAACCTTACATTGGTAGAAACTAAGGAAAACAATAAAACTAAGACAAATAGTGATTACCATTTTTAAAATAAGGAAAAAAAAATTTCAACATCCGACATAATTATTACTTTATTGTTTGTTCGTAATTTCTAATTTATCATTAACTAAGTTTAAATTACATCTTCAGTGATAATTTCTTTCCATTCCTCACAAAATTATCTTTCAAACCATTTCTTGCCTGAGATAATCCATAGCTTCAGAATCTCCAAAGGTATTCGCATAAGAATTCTTCAATTTTATCTTGTACCCCAAAAGTTGACATAACAAAGGCGTCTATAAGAAAAAGATTCATCCTAGTAAAGGATATAAAACAAATCATTTCCAGAAGATGGATATGCATTTATCATCATAGCAATTGACTTCTTGTCTATCTAAAACTAGAAATTGTAAGCTGCTGTCTGTATCACTGATGAGTTTCTTCTCTTCGTTTTGTATTTTTTGTGTACATCAATGATGTTTATATTATTTATGCACACTAGTGATGCTATCTTGTTATATTTATTGTCCCACATAGATATAATTTATTTGCATATAGTTCATATGTTAGCTATAAACTTGAAAATAATGTGATGCAAGATGTGGCAAAACTACTGACTCCACAGCATGACAATTCCATGTGGAATGTGGCGACCACTACATACATCATTTGAAATCTTTTTATTGGTTTTGTGTTTATATTTTCACATGTTACTATGCCCAGTAAATTTTGTGAATGCTTTATCAACTGCAATCTTACTGTACATTTAATTGTCAGTTTTTAAAATTTACATTGCACTGCTCACGCAAGAGTAAACACAATCACACCATATAAACGTAATAATAAATTTATTAAACCTTTTGAGAATCATTATGTCTATAAAATAAGGTTGCCTCAAACTTGGATTAGAAAGACAAAATTACTGTATATATGAATACTAACTTATATACCGTATAATAAAGAGCATAAATGATTTAATATTATATAATTTATATATTATACAAACACAAATTAATAAATTATACCATTTATCAAATAATTAAAATTGTATATTTACAACTGATATTCTGTGATTACATTCATATCCCATTCAAGGCCTTGAATGTAAATGATCAGCATCTTTTTAATCCACTTTAGTAACATAATGAGGCCGACAAAAATTTTTCTGCCTTTATCATCTCTTGTAAACTACAAAACTGACCAAACACCAGTTTTCATTTTAAGTGGCTCAGATTTTCCACCCATTGTAACACTTCCTCCCGTCCCATCATGTAGAAACTGCAAAAATAGGAAATTTTTTCATGATAATTACTTTCATATAATTCAAATGCCATGACCAAATCAATAAGAACAATATATAAATCTCACCTTTGTTCCTGATACTATTTATCTGGCAACTATTCAGCTATGATTGAAAGCAATCTGTTTAATAAAATTTTTGAAAGTATCTTTGCTGTAGTGGATAATAATATTTAATGATAATTGCTGCAATTTTGTCTATTCCCTTCATTTTTAAATGTTGAAATAATAATACCATTCTTAGTATCAGATGACATAACATCATAAATTCATATAAAATTTAAAAATTCCAATATTTTTGAAGGTGAATACATCACTGTTAGTTTTTCAGAATCTGTTAACCTTTTCATTTTTAAGATTACAAAAAGTGGATTTGATTTCATTCAGCTGGATATCTTTGTCCAAATTTAAATGAGTAGATAAAATAAATATATCATTAAAAGTCAACATCTCGATGTTTGTATCATTATTCAAATGATGATCAAATACTCTTTCCACCTATTCATAATATCATTGTCATCAAATGATGATCAAATACTCTTTCCACCTATTCATAATAGCATTGTCATCATTTTTAAGAGTGCCATTGCTGGATGTAATAGGATTATGATATTGTTTCTCCGGTCCGCATGTTGCATTCCCAGCATCAAAACATCCCGAATGATCAGCAAAAATCTATATTTTCTTTGCAGTTTTAATTCACCAATCATTTTTAAATATTATTCAAAGGATAATCAAAATATTTCCATTATCTGTTCAAAATATCAGTATTATCATATAAGAGTGTGCTATTATTAAATGTAATGGGATGATTGTGGGTTTTTTCTCTCTAATATAGGAGTGTGCCTTTTCGTATAAGAGTGCGGCTTTCTAGACGAAGGAATGAAGATGAAGATTCTGTTCACAAGCTCTATACTTTGGTTACTTTTGTCCCAGTTGCCTCATTTAAAGGTAATTTACATATACAAGAGTTTTACAATATTATATTTATTCACTTTGTTCAACTAGATAAATTTTAATGAATGAATGAATAATATGGAGTGATATTTATGTGTAATTTTAAATAGTATTAATTATTTCTGATAAGATAATAATAATATAAATGTATTAAAAATATGTTGTTACTATTTTGTACTTTTGCTAGACTATTTGCTTCTGAACATGACAAAATAAATATTTGAAAGACTGGGATGCCAGAATTAAGATTAGTCTGGGAGGATATATTTTATTTAGCCTGCCTTTACTATTGAATTTTCTAAAAAGCTATTAAAGCTTGAATGTGTCATTTGAACATACTGGCTACTTGTACTCAAAATCATCTGTGTAGTCAAATTAATGAAAAGTAATAGATAGGTTGACTGAATCAAATAATTTTTTTATTGCTTCTAAGCAGAGCACAAGTTAGCTTTTTAAGAACTCTTTTAATTAGTTCAAAGAAGTTAGCACCATATTGAATTTTTAAAAAACTGACTTGAGACACAATTTTCACAATAACTTCAGTTTTAATGTTAGAGCAAAATATATTAACAGAAAATAGAAAAAATAAGGCTAAGACAAGTAGTGGTTACCATTAAAAAGGAAAGGTTAGGGAAAAACAAAAATCTCAATATCTGAAAAAAAATATTACTTCATTGTTTCTTCATAATTTCTAATTTATCATTAACTTTCTAATTTGTTATTAACTAAGTTTAAAATTACATCTTCTTTGATAATTTCTTTGTATTCTTCACAAAATTCTCATTCAAACCATATATAATACTTCTTATCTGAGATAATTCATAGCTTCAGAACTTACAAAAGTAGTAGCATAAGAATTCTTCATTTTTATCTAGTACTCCAAATGTTAAAAAATCTCAAGGCATCTATAAGAAAAAGATTCATCCTAATAAAAGATTATAAAATAAATCATTTTCAGAAGGTGGATATGTATTTGTAATAATAGCAACTGGTTTCTTATCTATCCAAAATTAGAAATTGGAGGCTACTGTCTGTATCAATGATAAATGAGTCTCCTTTCTTCATTTTATATGTTTTGTGCACACAAGTAATGTTTATATTTGTTGTGCACACCAGTAATGCTATCTTGTTATATTTATTGTCCCACAGAGATATAATTTCTTTGCATATAGCTCATTTATTGTTAGCTATAGATTTGAAAATAAGGTGATGCAAGATGTGGCAAAACTACTGACTCTACAGCATGAGTACTAACGCATAGGCAAGAATCAGGATTTGATTTTTTGCTTGCATACAATTCCATGTGGTATACATATCCATTGTGGCTATCACCACACACCACTTGAAACTGCTCTTTATTGGTTTTAAGTTTATATTCTTACATGGTACAATACCCAGTAAATTTTGTGATTGCTCATCAACTGCAACCTTTCTGTGCATTTGATAATCATTCTTCAAATTTACATTGCACTGCTTTATATTAACCTAATTTTATATTTAAAAATCATTATTTGTTATACAAACTTAGACATGCAGGTACAAACACATTAATACAAATATAAACACACTAATAAATTATTAAACCTTTTGAGAATCATTATGTCTGTAAAGTAAGGTTGCCTCAAACTTGGATCAGAGCACCAAAATTACATTGTACATAAATCACTACTTATGTTATATTTGAATACAAGTATAATTTATGTACTACACAGACACACTAGTACAAACACATTAATAAATTATATATTTATGAAATAATTAAAAAATCTAAAGTTGAATACTTACATATATTACATTTATTTTCGGAATGCCTTGAAATTGCAAAATCATCTAAGCATATTTAATCCATTTTATTAAGCACTCTGGCCGATGAAAAATTTGTGCCTTGGTCTTCTTCGTTCAATCTAGTAAAGTGAGTAGGAGAAAAAAAAATTAAATGAACTTATTAATAAAAAAATCAGAATTTTGTCTGATTTTAACATGCCATGTGCCATTTTAAAAGGAATCTCAAGCTGCAGATAATGATGGTATTGCTACACGCTTGGTGTCTATTTGGTTTTCCCACAATAAAAGAAGACAAATTTTAATTTCAAATGGATCAGCGGCGCTAACTTATGAAATACTTAATATCTCAAATATATATGATCGAGTTTCTTGATTGCAAAATTTTCAGTCATTCTATATAATATAGATTTGCATTTATCCTTGTCTAATAATTTAAAAAATAATGTTGAGAAAATTCTCTTGTAATTTAGTAACAAAGAATATTAATTGTGTGTTGAACCAATAGCTCTCTTGTTTCCCACAACATTTATTACTATTACTATTATCTACAGATTCATCACTGCTAAGTGTTTATCTTGCTTCTCAACTTGATTATTTAGCAGCTGGACCAATCTTTGTTGAAGAATTCAACAACGCAAACAATATAAAAGGGGAAAAAGCTAACCACAGGAAAAAAACATCTATGGCACTTAAACAAAAGAAAACATTATAACTTATCAATAGATAATGAAAATTTATTGTCAAATGGATTAAATAGGAAAAGGTGACATAAGATGAAAGATAAAATTGTAATATAGGCTTTATGCTGGAAAAAAATCCATAAATACAGAATCTTATTTAGAGAAAAGTTTAATTATTACAATAATTGTTTTATAAATAGGCACTCCGTGGAACATTTATATAATAAATATAAATATTTAAAATGTAGCTGTGGTTATAGTTATAAAAAAAGTATAGTTACTGAAATTTGAAAAAATGATTTATCAATATTTGTGTTTAACTGTTATATTTCTTTTTTCTCAAGCTAACTCGGTTATGCAAATTGCTTTAATTTACATAAACATATATTTATAATAAAAGTTATAATGTGGTACCATATTTAATATCTTAAAAGTAAATTGTGTTAAAGGAGTGTTGAGCAATGTTTAAATTATCATAAATGATAATGCTAGTGCTTGATCATAATATCTTATTACTTAGTTTCCCCAATTCATGGGTATATATTTTCTGAGAATTTTTCATCAAACTAAGTGTGCACTTGAAATAAATACAAAGAAGTTTAAAACCAATGAAATTCAAGAAATAAAACACTTTCACTTTTGTGAATTGATACTGCTTCCTCATTTACAAGATATAAACCATGAAGATACAATTTTGAATTGCATATTAATTCTAAACTTTAATTAAGAATTCATTGCTTGTAGCATGGACTGGAATATAGATGTTAATATTATTTACCTATTGAAACATTTTTTCTTTACATAAATATTATTATTTTTTAAGCTGAATAAAGAAACTTGGCTATTTGTAAGCTTACAATAAAAAATATTGTAATATCTATATTAACATTATTTACCTGCTAATAATGCTATTTTTAAATCAGTACTCAATATTTTTGTACCATGAGTTAATTAAAACATTTAATTAATGGGGAAAAAACATTCATTATTATTCAGACTGGAATAATGGCTAATTTATAACCCAGGAGTTTATTTAGCAGAACTTTGCATTCCCCATAAAGTTTTACACTGAATATTTCAGAACTCTTGAATCTATTTTTGTTAAAAATTGAAGTGAAAAAATGCTGCCACATGGAAAAATTAATCTCACAGACAACACTATATACCTTGAAATTTTTTTTATGAATTTCACGTTAACTTTTAATAGTTTAAAATTAAATTCAAAATATTAAATAGTTAAATATTTTAAAACTAACTATTTGTGAGGCTACAACGATTAAAAACATGGGCTAGGATCTCTAGGGTATTTTTAAATTACAATCTTGCAAACTCATCTTCCATAAACAATCTGAAAGGCATTAGAAAAATTCAAATCGCCCTAAAGCCATCTGATAGAGTGGTTTTGTTGAAATATCTTGACACTGAATTTTTTTTCAATATCTTTATCTGATTGTTTTTGCAAGTAATGTGAGTTTGTAAAATCATAATTTAAAAATAGATTTGATTTTATGGAAAGCACGTGTAAAATGGGAAGAAAATAGAAATTCGTAGCATTATAGTACTAAACAGAAAACAAAATTTTAAAATTCTTCCACAACCATGATTTTATCTATTAACAAATAGACTTTTTCAAGTGAAATTCAACAAAAAATATACAACATAGATATAAATGTAGGGGATTTGAACTCAGACTTTCAAGCACCCATCAACTATCACACTATCTCATACAACTGATACACATGACCACACACACATGTAGAAAAGATAATCACCAATACACTGATTATACATATGTGTGGGAGATGATAATCTGGACCAACTGATGAGTGCTGGTTTAGCATGAAATATGTATATTGGTGATTATTTATCTTTTCTACATGTGTGTGGTCATGTGTATCAGTTGTATGAGATAGTGTGGATTTACAATTAAGCTCCAGGTTTGTGAAAAGTGCCAGGTTTTCAAATATTTATGACATAGATATATAAAACAAAATAACCTTTCCATCAGTCACTTCAAAAACCAATTTTCTTTAATATACAAAACTGGGTTAAGATATCTATTTTTAACTCTTTCATATGACAACTGCAAGGAATCTTATAAACTACCTCAGGAATAGAGTTGCTATCAGTTGATTTCAAAACAGTCAATTAATAGCAAGTCTATTCCTGAGCTAGTTTATAAGATTCCTCGTGATTGATAAAATTTATAAAAGTCAAGGTAAATTAAGTCTTAATGAAAGAGTTAAAGTTCATAGGGGTTAAAATTAGATGTCATAACTTTTCTTTGTATATTCATGAACTGAATACAGGTCATAAAATATTACTTGACAATGCAGAGATAATGTTTTATGGAAAAAGTGAATTGAAAAGAAGAGTAAAAGAAACTTTGTTGATAAAACTTCTTGAATCTGAGGTCATCAATCTCATGAAGATGATCCTTTGATGTTAAAGGATATTGGTTTTTGAAGTGAATAATGGGAAGGTTATTTTATTTTGTATATATATATGTTGTATGTTTAGTTAAATTTCAATTGAAAAAGGTCTATTTGTTAATAGATGAAACCATGGTTATGAAAGAATTTTAGTAAAATTTTGTTTTTGACTAGTATTGTAATGTTATATGAATTTCTTTTTTATTTATAATTATTAGTATAGCATTAGACTGTATTTATTTTTTAAAAAGAAAAAAAGTATAATATCTTCATTACAAATAAATAAATAAGCTTATTTTGTAGTCTAATTACAATATTAAAAAGTAATTACTATTACCATTATTCCAAATGAAATAAAAATGTTCTAGAATGTTTTGGGGTGATGATACAAGCCAATCTGTGAACCGTAAATACATCCACATATATAACATGCTGGTCCATTTATCTATTTATTTGATATTTTGTGATGCTGTCTTAATTTCTTGAACAGAAAACTTTTCTTTCTGAAATACTGCAACATTATGTCTTTCAAAAGACTATTAGACTATGAAAATAGGTTACAGTTTTCTATTTGAACCACCTGTGACAATACAAATAACTACTGTTGTTGCTTGATTGAAACTACAGTTTAAATTACAGGTAATGAAAGAGTCTACAGATGATTAACAAATCAGTATTTGCATCTGTGTTATGAGTTACAGTTTTGCCTTGTTACACATTTCACAGAAAAATAACAAAGGAAATTTGATTTTATTTTGTTGTTGTTATTTTGGGGTAGCTGTGTTGTGTTACAGGCTTGAATGTTGGTGCATTAGTGCCCAGATATAAGTGTAAATGTTTATTTACGTAAATCATTTTCCTTCCTTTTTGTTGGTTGTATTGTTTTTAGCGTGTTGGTAAGAGTGAGGATGTTTTTTCTGGGATTTTCATGGTAAATAAAAGTGCATCTTGTGCACTAAAAAGCATATAATATGAATGCTAACTTGTATGCTTGCAAAGAATCCCTTTTAGAATTTGATTGATATTTAAGTCATTATTTTTTTTGTATTACTGAGATAAGATTGCGAATATAGTCTAGCTCAGAACAGGTTGGTGCTGTATTTCTGCTTCCTTATGATGCAGCATATATCAATGTTCTGAATTTTAATGGGTTTTTTTTTTAAATCTTAGAAAATGTAGGCTAAATAGAATTATAGTTCCCCAATATATTCCCTTCTCTGCCATATCTTCTCGATGGAAACAATCAACATTGCACCTCTCATAATTCTTATAAAATAAAGTGTCTACCTTTTCACTGAAATTCATACTCAAGTTGTTTCAGAGCACTTTTAGAGTAAGTCTTTAATTGTTAATTTGTTTTACTACAAGTTCAAAGAAAATATGAATATCATATATTTATATGAGTGAATATCATTGTCACAAGACAATATTGTAACAATATTAATTTATTTTACTTGTGTGTTTTTTTTAACATTGATTACATATAGGGAAAGGGATAATTGTAATTGAATATGTCTTACAGCCACCAAAATTTGGAGTTCATTAGTTTAATTAACAGCAAAACTAATTTTTGTAAATGAGGTGGTTATGAATGCTTTAATGAAAAAATTTGTATAATTTGATATTTATTGTCGCAAAAAGATTATTTTGTTGGTAATATATATATATTTGTTTTGATTCAAAAGATACTAAAATAATATTTTTATAATACTCAATATCAAATGATTTTTTTATGTCCTTTAATTATTGTATATATATCATGAACTCTGATCTTACTTGATATTCAAATGTTTTGAGATTTGTATATATGTATAAATAAATTCTGTATGTATTTAGTGCAGAAAAATAAGAATATTTATCAACAAAAAAAAAAAGATTAATAGTGTGATTTTTTTTTAATGTCTTTTTCTTTCTGGCATTGAATAAACAAGTTGTATTACCTTGATTAATCTATTCTAAAAATAAAATAATCAATATAAAGTGTTATTTTTAAATAGAATAAACTTTAATGAAATTTGATGTATAAAACTAAGATTGTATTGGAAAACTTACTTGTAAACAATGTTATGACACAAGTTAATTCCTTAGTTTAAATCAGAGAATCAATTGTTTTGTAAGACTAAAAAGATTGTAAATAATTACTGTAGTATTATTATGTAGCAAATTTGTTATTTAGCACAGAGACTTATCTTATGAAAACCATTAATAAAAAGTTCTACATTTGTCTTTGTGAGTAAATAAATATTCAGTCTCCACAACAGAAAACATACTTTTATTGTTTTATGATCATGTATTTGGATAATGGTAGTGATTTACGAATTTTCTTAACTATGAAAGTATTGTTCAAATAAATATGCCTCTTTTATAAAATGATTACATTTTAATATTTAGTAATAAACTTTTTTTATTTTTTATTCTAGGCTTACAAACCATCAATGTGGATAATGAAGATTGAAGTTTGTAAACTTTAATAAATTGAATCAAACATATATTATGGTTTGTTTCTTTTTACAAAAAAAATATTATATACAGATTCAACATAGATTTTTTGCTAGTTTGTTTTAATGCCTTATTGTCTGATATTATTTTAGGGCTGCCTTTTTTCTCCCCCATTATAATAATTTTTACTAATCTCAACTTTGTTAGAGTTCACCTTATTTTGTTCACATTTCTTTTACCCCCCCCCCCCCCAACAATTATTTAAATCATTATAAATATTTTGTTAGAAAATTGTCATAATTTCAACAAATGTCGGACTTATTTTATATCATCCACCATTCATTTTAAGTCGATCATTTGCAAACAAAATACATTTATATACAATGGTCAAATATCCAATACAAAAATAATTATTTGTCCACAGTGTTGTTATTGATATATACTTAATATAATAATCTAAATAAAATTGAAACAAACAACTAATTATATTTATTTGATTATCAACTCTGCTTTCATCTCTTATTGAGATGAAATACACATATCTCTTAAACTTATATCCAATTACAATTGTCTTTTTTTTTTTTTATGTATATATAAACTTTTTAAAATAATAGATAATATACACTCAGTGGAGGTTGTTCAGATATGTATATATTAATATGTAGGTATTTGACTGAATGGTTTGAAATATTTTATATTAAATTAGCAATCGTACGTAGATGGCTGTTTTACATAGGTATTTTAAAAAGAGAATGTGCATATTTTATATATAATTTCAAAATAAAAATCAAGAGAATAATTTCACAAGTAATTAACAGGGTATGGTATTGAATAAACTAATTTTTAAATAAAACGTGTGTGATAAACAATAAATACCTGATAATTTGTTATACTTTTTGTAAGAATATCTGCTAGAATAATTTATATAAATTTTTCATGAATCATTTTTTAAAAAAAGTTATTGAGTTTATGATATTGTAATAGTCTACATATTTTTTATTTTCTTTCCATTTTAATTCATGAAATATTTCTTAGAAAGTTGTAGAGATATGGACTCCCCATCTTAATCATTATTAATCAACTTTAAGGGCTCATGTAATTCATTGACAGTTATTGGATTGTCATAAATATTCTTAAGAATTTGATATTGTCTTGTATCTATATTTTAAGCTTTAATTATCTGGATAGTCAAACATCTTTTTGTAATGAGCAAGTTCAATGGAAAATGGCAATTCATTGATTCTTTCTATGACTCAATATTTGAATGTCATCCATTGTGGTAAAACCATTTAAAAAAAGACAGTTTATTTTTTTTCCCAATCCAAGTGTGCTCTGCATTGATAAAGATATGGTACAAGACTGATAAAAGACTTAGATCTGTAATTTCTAATATTGTTTTCACATTATTGAATATTGTTATTGCATTTTTTCATTTACCTAATATATTATTGATATATATATAGCTTTGTCAAATAGTTTTGCATTCTTTTCACCTGATTTAAAATTTTCATTTCCTGGATTTTTACATTCCTCATGGATTTAATTGCTGTCTCACTTGGTAATTTAAAATATTATTCGGATGATGTAATTCTAGATACTAGTTTGTTTTTCTTGTAAAAAATTTCTGCTCACTTTACAATAAACTATCATGTTAGCAATTAATCATTTTACTACTGGCACAATTTTACTTCCACTATTAAAATGTTATATTATTGAGACTGTTTTTTTTACCACTTTATCAAATTCCAGATATTAATTTCTTCTCAATGGATAATTTTTTTTTAATATTTTCATATTTATACATGATTTTATGTCAATTGAAAATTTATGAATTAATTATTGCTTTTTTATATTGGCTACATGTGTTGACTTGATAGAATATCCATTATTTTATTGAATTTTTTTTAAGAATCTTAAGATTTTTTTTTTACTGAAATCTGTCAATGTTTTAGCCTAAACTGGTGTATATTTCTGAAGATTTGGAACTATGTACATGTTTATAATTCACAAAGCCTGTGCACACAGTAAATCATTGAGCATACAAAGAATGAAGATGCCATAAAAACAATAATAATAGGTTCTTAATAAGCCTTTGACATGCGCTGTTTAATCATGTTAGTAATTTATTGATGATTAAACAGTGCATGTTGAATGATTATCTTCTGATTAAGAATTACTAATGAAAACTGCACTTGTAAATTATGTTATTGAAATAATGGTAGGTGTAATTCAAAATGAATATTTTTGGATGCAATTATTGGAGACTTGCATGTATATTCCAAATTACAAAGCTTTTTAGCTTCTAGAACTTAAAAGAAATATGCCATGTTTTTGACATTGCTTTAAAAAAAAACTGTTCAAAAAAATTTTTATGTATGGACGATATATCATAAAATAGAGGAAATTGTTTTGAAATATCCATCATTCAAATAATCAATGGTCATTTCCTGTGTGGAATCTGCTATTAATGTTATTGTCTTGAACTGTTGTCAAAATATAATTCAAATTTGCTGTATGTTTATTTGAATGCATTCATACTCATTTGTATTTTGAATTTTTCTTAGAATAAAAGTTTATAGTTTTTCCCATGAATTATATATTCAAATTTACTCATTTGTATCCTTTAAATGTAATTAGTATTAAAATTTTCCACAATAATTTTAAAATTTTGATCTAATCAAAAGCATTCTGTATATATATCTAAGTGAAAATATACTTCATGAGAATGTGAAACTTTTGGGGGCATAAACTTGAATTATCTACATTAACTATATCTTTCATTAAAACGAATAACTAATCTTGTTTTATTAGCTATGCTATCTGAAACTACTTTGTGTCAAAAATATACATAAATTATTGTTATTGTTGAAGAATTATATAAAATTTGGAATTTTTATCGCAGGTAATATTTAATATTGTAGCTAAGTGTATAGCACATTGCTAATGTAGTTTAATTTCATTTCAACAAATTATATTAGGAATAGATTGTTATCATTAAACAGAAAATGCCTCCTTTTATTTGCTTTCTACATTCTGCCAAAAAAGTCAAAATATTAAATTCTTGAAAAAGATCATTTTCCCATGGAATAAATAGTAAGATTTAATGAGGATTACAACTCAAATAAAACTGGTGAAATTTAAAAACTCCAGACTACTACAAAGACAATATCTCCATAATCGCCCCTTACCCAAGTCTCTATAGAACTATCTTACTTTACATATTGATATATATTTTGTAAAAAATTCTATTAAGTAAAAATTTACATTTTTGGAAGTATCAAAAAATGTTAACATTAAATTTTATTGATCTATTTTTTGAGCAATGATAAAATATTTAAGTAAATGATTTATTGCTTAGGAGTTCATAAAACTTTCAAACAGTGGAAATATTAGATGAACTGTGTTGTAAGAACCCCAGTCTACCACAGCAGTAAACCATACAGGATCTAAAATGCTTTTTCAAGGGAGTTGTTTTTAATTGGGCTAATTAAAACTATAGAACTAATAAATTATATTCTATACAGTATATTATAATTAAATTTTTTTTAATTATGCAAAGCAAAAAACATAGTTTGTAAGCATTATAGATCATCAAATGACATTTGAATAGTGGTGATATGGGGACCAGAGAAAAATTTCATTCAGTAAACAGGAGTAAAATTTCTTAAAAAATTTTTTTATCCAGTAATTGTAAGTTTGAAAGAGAATAACAATCAGTAATTTTGCAAATATAATTTATTAATTTGAAAACGGATTAAAATGATACTATGTGTGATTGGAATTTATAACATTGTTGTATATTGATCTTTAACCAAATTTAAAATATATATCTACATTGTGTTAAAACAATAATATCCAGTCTAATAAATAGTTAATATTAACATGCACAATACTGAATGAAAATATGGGATTCTCTGCTCAGACTGCTTACAATGGCCTCAAGTAAATCAACATGTTATGTAGTTATACTTTAGCTACTCATAAAAGTTATGAAACTAGCATGTTTGGATCACAAGTTACAACATAAAATGTTGCAGAATTCAATATTTTTATTGCTATCACAAATTCTTGCAAACTATCTGAAAACCTTAGAGAAGTTTATGGTTTCACAATGATGTACAGTTTGAATAATTTTAAAAAGCAGTTTTGCCAATTTGAAACAAAATTTAAGGGTAGCGCATTGTTCTACGTATAATATATAAAACTTTATACTGCAACAAGACATGTTAACATTTTAATCTTTTTTATGGTGAATTCAGAGACTTGCAGACAACTTGGAGAAAGTACCTGTCATCTTTTCACTAGGTATGCACTCTATCTAAAGTCGACTTTCAAGTATTGTATACTTTTGGTTAAGTTATAACAAAATAAATTACAAATAGTGGTGAAGATATTTTTAAAGCATTTGATGACATGATCAACTGATAAAACTAGTTTAGCAGAAATGTCTTTGGAAATCATCTATAAATTTTGATATCTTTTATTAAAGGAAAGTAATTTTGGTTAAGTTATAACAAAATGAATAAACATTTACAAATAGTGGTGACATTTTAAAAAACATTTGATGACATGATTAACTAATAAAACTAGTTTAGCAGAAATACTTTTTTGGAAATCATTTGCAAATTTTGATATCTTTAAGTGAAGGAAAGCAATATTAAGAAATATGTTTGCAAAACATTTCATTAAAATATTTATTAAAGGCACTGCAATTTAATAAAGATCTTTGAAACGTCAAGTGGCAGGTTGAGCACAATTCGGCTAAATATTTTATTCCTATTTTTCTCTGTTGTGAATAGATTCAGAGAAACCTTTTGTTTTTGAGGTCATTGTGTTTGCAGTTTTATGTAATGTTTTTTAAGTGGGAACTTGTATGATTTCTAAAATTCATTTGTGGTTGGATTTGTAAGTGTAACTATTACTGATTATATACAAATGGTAACCACGTGTCAGGTTGTGCATCATAGGGAATACCATGATAATAAAATTTATATAAAAATGTTTCTGAATCACTTGCTGGAAACACATTTTAATGTGAATATTTTTTATTTTAATATAAGAGGATTACTTTTTTATTTAGTCTTAAGACAAATGTACTCCAGTATATATATATATAATGTACTCTACTATTGACAAAACTCTCCATATAGTAGTGCCACTCAGTGCAAGCCAGTGTAATCAATGGATGCCAGAAGGCTTGTGCATAAAATCCCTATCTAGTGCCTACTCATGTAAATGTAATGTTTAGATTTCCAAATTAATTTTATTTAAATATCCCAATTTATATTGAAAAACATTACTATGAATAAATAAATAAACATTTAAAAAATATTGTCTCGTAATAATTATAGTAATTCTGTACTATTTGCTTATCAGTTAAATTTTATAAGCATCAGTTTAGGTAGTGCAGTGATAAAAGTATCAGACTGGAAATGAAATCCTGTGACTAATTCTAATACTATCTTGATGATTTTTAATACCAATATTTTCCCTTAGACAATTATGAAGTTTGTTCCCTAGATAAAATCTCAAAAAACGAAGTGCAAATGTGTATTAATGGCTTCTAAAAATTTATGGAATAAAAAATGTAGATATGAAAATTTAAAATATTGGACTGTATAATATGTAAATAATAAAAAATAAACTAAATAATAGCATAAAGATTTTATTATTGAAAGAATATAATGTTAATAGAAAAACTAATTATAGATGAGAGATTCTGAATTAAATTAAAAATAACTGGTTAATGACTTTCCAAACAAAATATGTTTTAATTAATTGATATGCCAGTTAAAGTTGACCTAATAAAAATGAGTTAGATCAGCCTTGTTAAAACTTCTTATCCAGAAGAGATAATGGAGACCAACTATTAAGTAAGGAAACGGACTCATCTCTTCATAATGAAGGTGCGAGGTCATCCATATTTTGAAGGATAAGATGCCAAAATCAGGATAATTAATATATAAGTAAAAGTGTAAATAGTAATATAAATATTTATAATTTTTTTTAATGTTTTACTGTTTGTGTATCTTATTAATTAGAATTTAATAGAATTCATTTTATTTTCATACACAAATTTTATTTTGTGGAATATGTAATGGTAGAATTTCATTTGCACAAAGGCGCTTGTTACCCATATGCTGGCCCTGGATACAAAACCTTAACTATGTGTTACTTCATAAGTTTAATATTGCCTATAGTGCTTATATAGACTTTGGTGCCGATTTAGTTTGTGCTTTTGACATCTAAAAACCGCTGACATATCCAATCGATAAATGACAAATATTGTATAAAAGTACTTTAAATTCGTATTTTAGAAATTACAAGCTAGTAAAAATAATATGCTTTATTTCAAATGGGCATATAGTTTAATATTTGGAAATTATCCGCTTGGTTTGATCAGACTTATTATTTTTACTTGCATATAATTTCTAAAATATGAATTTAAAGTACGTTTATTCAATATTTACGTCATTTATCAGTTGATGGGTCAGTAATGGTTTTTAGATTTCAAAATGGCCGTGAGCGCAAATTAAATCAGGACCCTCATCTTTGTATTGTATTCTGCTATATGGACGTGTTTAAAACAACTAATAGGAGTAGTATAGGTATTTGACATGAATAGTTTTTCTATAAATTTAGCTTGGCTATATTCATCCAGCAATTTTATAAAGATGGTCAATTCTTCAAGGAAGTTTGAAAATACCTATTTGATAAGATGCCATGTTAGAAATGTCTCCCAGTTTAAAATAAGCAAGTGCATTTTACATTATTACTGTCGTAAAAAAATGTATAGTTTGTCTTAATGCAACAAAAGGATCATCTGCATATGAGTGCATTATTTAAATAGCACAAATTGAATTTGAATAATTTTTTGGGGATGTGTATTTGGCAATTGTTTGCTAATTTTAAACATGTGAAACAAAGAATTCAGTTTGAAAATAATGATGTATTCTAGATTTTACTGATTGAATTATATAAGATATCTGAATACAGAGTATTAGTAAATTGCGACTTCTGAAATCACATGACAGTGCAATTAATTCTCCATAATGATTGTTAGAATGTCGATGATAGCGCAGGTTTTATTCTGTGAAACAAGTACAATTTTCCAAAAATTGAAAGGTATCTCTTCATATACCGACTACCTATCTAATAAGCAAATGAAATAAAAATATTTTAAATCATTCATTTAAGTATTTTTTTTAAATATTACTTGATGTAACAATTACTGCAGCAATACGAAATTGCACATCACAAATTTGTGTATTAATATTTGTACATATCTAAATTAATGATTTTAAAATTTTGTAAAGAAATGAAATATTTTTAAAAACGTTTTTTGATCTAGATTGGGGGCAGGGGTATTGCTCCGCAATCTAATTTTTATATAAAATTTTGACCTAAAGATAATATTAGAAAGTAATGTAATATTAATAATATATATATTAGAACTTTATAAATAAATAACAAATGGACCCCCCCCCCTTCCGCATTAAAATTTTGGTATAAATTTCAATAATTTGTTTATAAGACTACCGAGGAAAATTATAATGGCTATTTTTCAGCTAGTATCTGCCTTTTCCCACACATAGAGAACAAAAATAAGTACTGTATTGAAAAAAAAAAATTCCCCCCTTCACTCTGAATGTAAACATTAAAATGTAGATCACTGGCTTCAGAAAAAATAAAACTTGCTTAATTATATGGGATTTGAACACAGACTTTCAAGCTTTCTTCAGCTATCCACTGTATCTTATATAACTAATTCAAAGGACCACATGTGAAAAAGAAATGATCTCCAATATACGTATTTTATGCTGAACCACCACTCATCAGTTTGTCCATATTCATCTCCCACACACATAATCAGTGCTCGGTTTATATTAAGATAGCAAATCTTCAAACATTAATGGACAGGGTTCAATCTCCATTCCAAATCTTCAGCCATCCATATTATTGGAAATCTGATGGAATGACAACAATATTGGCGTCAACAAGGTCTTGTAGCATTCTATCATCAGATTTTCAATAATTATGGATGGGTGGAGAAGATTAAAGTCTGTCCATTAAAGTTTGAAGATTTGCTATCTTAATAGAAACAGCACTGATTATATATATATATGCATTAATAATAAATTATATATATATATTATTATAACGATCCGGAGAAGTCCTCTGGATTCTTAACGTAAACTGCACTGCAAGGGCGCCATCTAGGCATTTGAACCTAGAAAATTTATATAGTAGGCAGATACGTAAGTTAAAAAAATATATGATCTGGACCAACTGATAAGTACTGGTTCAGCACAAAATATGAATATTAGATCATTTATCTTTTTCACATGTATTTCATTATGTGTACTGGTTATATAAGATGGAGTGGATAGTTGAAAGGAACTTTAAAGTCTGTGGTTAAATCCCCTCTAATTAATCTAAAGTTCTGTATATTTAAATGGACATATTAAAGTGCAATGCATGAGGGTTCATAGTCGACCAAGGTATGACAACAATATTGGCATCAACAAGGGTTTTGAGCATGGATGGCTGAAGAGTTTGAGGATGGAGAAGATTGAAGGCTGTCCATTAGAGTTCAAAGATTTACTATTTTAATATAAATGGGGCTCTGATTATATATATGTGTGTAGGAGACAATGATCTGGACCAAATGAGTGTTCAGCACAAAATACATATATTCAAGATCATTATCATTCTTGCATGTATGTAGTCATATGTATCAGTTATATAAAATGGAGGGAATATTTGAAAGTTGGTGTTCAAACCTCCTCTACATCAAAAGTTCAGTATATACATTATATTTATAATCAAACATTAAAGATTCTGCCCATCTCCCTTCTGTATATTTAAATGGACATATTAAGATCCTATATATGAGGGGGTCACAGTGACAAAGTCAATATGGGTATGACAACAATGTTGACATTAATAAGAGTTTTGAGCATTTCATCATCAGATTTTCAATAATATGGATGGCAGAAGAATGGAGAAGATTTGCTATCTTAATATAAACTGAGCACTGATTATGTGTGGGAGATAATGATCTGCACCAAATGATGAATGTTGCTTCAGCATAAAATGTTATATAAGACAATGAATAGCTGAAGGAAACTTGAAAGTATATTCAAATCCCCTCTTAATTACATCTAAAGTTCAATACTGTATATACATTATAATTATAGTCAAATATTAAAACTTTCTTAAGTTGAAAAAGCTCATTTGTGCAAAACAAAATTTCTATTTAATAAATTATAAAGATTATTTTAAGATAGCAAATTCACTTTACTATTATTGCCAATATTCTATTTTACTTATGTCTGATGTATAATCTTCATGTCTTTATTTTTTCTTGTTTGGATATCTAAATAAAATATAATCTTGAGAAAGATATTTAGTCAATTACAAACATTGTGATAAATATCAATTTTAAATTATGTACATAATCGCCATTCTAAGATATGATGTTCAAAACAAATAGAGAAAATAATAAGCACTGTAAAAAAAAAAAGTAAATTTGAACAAGGCACTGTTATAATGACTACCCATAATCCCAACCTGAGATATTCTCTAATTTCTAAGTATTTTGTTGTATTTCTAGGCAATGTTTGTTTAGTAGCCAAGTTAATAAATTCAAAGATATGACTAATTGATTTCATGGTATTTTGTTGTTATATGGTATTTTTGTTAGAAAGGAAGCAAATCCATTATATATCTAAGGAATGATAAATAAATACTTGATACAAGAGAATTACACCTCAAATATTCAAATTTTGTTTTTAGGATCAGATATTAACAATTATCTGACCAACATAGATTAACTTAAAACACTTATACTCATGTTAATGATAACTAAGTATTCAATGGCCAATATTTGGTTGCTAGCTTATATGTGATTGAAAAAAGACTAAGGATTTATCCAGTTCAGAATCTTAACTCCAAATTGTGGACATGGAAGATATAATAACTAACAAGTATAACATAAGGCTTTTTCTATTTTAATGACTGACAGCATATTAAAAAATTTGTTGCCTCAATAGAAATTAATATATTTTAAAAAAAGTGAACATGCACATAGAAGTAAGATTTATAATATGAATGTTTATAGTAATATCAATTGTTAAAAAGCATAGTACATTGAGTTTTCAAAGCTATTTTCTAAATATTTAGTGAAAATTCAATCACTGATAGATTAACTGTATATATAGGTTTGATAATTGTGTTGTTCATGTTTTACCAAAATTACATGTGAAAAGCTGAAACATCAGCAATTTGTATTTCTAATCTATTGATGAGATTCCAGTAGTGATTTAGAAAACACAAATTTTTTTTTTGGCTCTAGAAAAAGATCTCGCAAGACTTCTTTTCATGTCAAATGCTTTTTTACCTGTTTAAGTAGATTTGTGGGTGAGCATTCAGAAAGAGAATTTTGATTTGAGGTGTCTTAGATGGTGGAACTGAATCTTGGTTTAATAGTAAGTTCAATTTACTTATTAATAGCATTTTTATAATGCAGCTTTTAATATTTGGTGCAGAATATTATGAAGCCGCCCTTGCAATGGTATGGGCTTGAGTGTTCTGACAATACTTCTCATGGTAACTGCATATCCAGAGATTAGTGTGTTTTTTCTCCGCGCATAGCTCCATCTTTACCAGAAAAAATTATTGGTCTAAAGAAAACTATTCTTAAGAGTATTTGCATCATCACCCCATGCAATCATAGTCATTTATTCAGGAAGGAATTATATAAAAAGTGTCATCTATTGATTTATTAAAATAATATTGTTTTTTAATTACATATATTATTTTCAAAGATTCATAAAAAGATCTCCATAAAGTACAATCAGTCAATGATTGCACTTTTTTTTTTTTGTAATTTTAATCCACTAATTATTTGTAAGCCTTTTTGTCAATCTATATTACTTATAAAGCTAGATTATTCTTTTTAATCAAATCAATAAAACTACAATTATTGCCAAATAACCAGTAGTTTCTCTTTGTAGTATAGCTATGAATAAACTTACTCATATCCGCAATAAATTTTAAATAATGGTGATGAGGATGGATTTGTGGAGCAGAAGCATGAAAGAGAAGAAAGCCTGAAAGTAACAAAGTTAAATACACCCAGAACAAAAGGGCAAACACTGGTAAACTTTTTTAATTTTTATTAAAAATACATATACAGAACTATTAATATTATTATTTGGGGTGAAATAGATTATATGGGTTTAATTGAAGAATCCAGTCTAAACTATCATGATCAATGATTGTCATATTTAGACAGGTTTAAATTTCATGCATCTTCTGATGAAATTGGAATGGAGTTAAAACTAGTTATATTGGTTAATGAGTGTGGTGTTTCACTTACATGATATTAGTTTCTCAAGCAGCCCCATTATAACCTGCAGAATTAATATTTGAAAAGACAGTCTAAGTATTCTTATTTTGCTCCAAGATGTTTAATTATTATGTAGTGATTAAAATTTGATCAGTATAGTCAAGATGAAGGTGAAAGAGCAATTGAATATGGTGCTGACTTAAAAATAATTCTGATATGTGAACTTGGAACGTTTATGGAGAAGGCACTTAGGGATGTGTTCATCTATGGAATGACAAATCATACTCTCAGGTTAAAACCCTTAATGAACAGTGCTATAGCTATTAAAATCACAATATCCATAGGTAATAAGCATGAAGAGGCAATCAACTAATCAGTAACATTAATTAATAAAAATCTCATAAATCAATTCAACGAAATTCGAGAGTAAAGGTCGTGAAAAGTAAAGCAATCAAGAAAGCTGAACTAACCATTAATTATGTGACAAGAAACAAACAAACATGTTGCAGGTGCAATCAGAGATGAACCTAGTCAATGCCCATTTATGTTAAGCACTTTCTACTACTGACAAAAATACAGGCCGTACTGAAATAGCATGTAATCGTAAGAAAAGATAGCACGATGCTAATGGATATAGTAATGTAAATTAAAATGCAATACAAATACAATAGGTTAAATAATAGTGACAAGAAAATGTATTCAGGGTTTGAAAACAAAGTTGCCAGTAGAAATTATAAACATAAGACAGTTGAGGTGAAGAATATTTTTAAACATAGGATAGTCCCAGCATTTATTAATTAACTGATCATTAATGGTATACCAACAATACTTGAAACCAATATGGGATCAGCAATTTTGATTGTTTCCAACAAATGCAAGTTGGAATAACAGGAAATAAAAGAATCTGTTTAGATGCAAACTCCACTTTTCTATTTTGAATAGGCCTTAGTGAGATGTTGTCCCTATTCTTCTATATCTGGGAATAAAGGCATAAATTACTTTTGTCTATCATAATTGTAAATATCTATTAAATGGATCATTTATATTGATTCATCTAGCCTTCAGAAAAATGTTTCAGTTATGAACACTTAGGCAATTACGGAAAAAAACTATGATGTTTCTTGGACTTGAAATCAAGTTCATTTACCAAATGAATAGTCAAATAACACTTGTCATGGCAAGAAAATATGGATTGGATATTAGGAAATCTCCTGTCTTATTCTTTTAATATGCCAAAGAAGAATAAAAGAATTTCTTTGCATTAAACTTCTTTTTACAATCAAGACAATTATTACAACAGGTTAAATGTTTTTTTATATACAAACATACATATAAACAACATAAAAAACAATGTAAGTAACAAAATTAATCTAGAGTTAATAAATATATAGTTGATCATTTTAAATAAGTATGGCCATACTAAACTCATAAGTTAAAAAAAATACAAAGGACAAAAAGATGGGTTTTGCAATAATTATGAAAATTTATTCTGCAATCACAAATATGTGCAAATACGTCACATGCTGGTCCTTTACACTGTTTGACATCTTGTATTGCTGTCTTTTAACTTATTTGGAATAAACTTTCAAAAAGAAAAATGTGCTGCAAGAAGGTAAAAAACCCTCTTCAATAATTGTTATATTATTTATCTCCAGTTTTATATTCCTAATTAAAACAATATTGTAAATTAATAAAAAATATTTATTACATTGGAAATAACATTTACAAAACATGAAATGTCTGCTCTCATACCATAAACTACTTTTTTAGATAGTTAATTGTTTTAAAATTCAATTCTTGTGGATAATCTCACAAAGACCTGCTCTTATGCTTGTAGATTTAATATCACATTCAGTAAGCTGAAGGATGATTGGGTTTATAATCTTAGTAACACTTTGTTAGATTTAATGTGGAACAGTTTTACATTATTTATTTTAATAACTGAAACACAGGCTTATTATATATCTGTGTCTATATATGTAATATATAGGGTATATGAACACAGACTTTCACATGACCCACAACTCTCCACTCTATCTCATAACACTGATACACTTGAACACATATATGTCAAAAAGATAAATAATCACCAATATATGTATTTCATGCAAAACCAGCAATCATCAGTTGGTCCAGATTACCATCTCTACACATCTGTACTATAAGTGTTCAGATATATATTAAGATAGTCATCTTCATACTTTAATGGACAGGCTTCAATCCACTCCACACCCCAACTCTTCAACCATCCATCCAATTAAAAATCTGATGTATGGTGATTATTTATCTTTTTGACATATATGTGTTCAAGTGTATCAGTGTTATGAGATAGAGTGGTCGGTCATGTGATAGTCTGTGCTCATATACCCTATATATTATTTATTTTAATAATTTTATATCACATTTATAGCATTTCCATATCTTTCATAAATTATTTAAAATAATACTTCCATATTTAATAAATTTAATTGCAGAAGCAATACAATTGTGAAGAAATACTTTTTTAATTTGTTAAATACAATAATAGCACATGGATTTCCGTGCTCCTCCTGCTCCTACTTAATATCCAATACTATCTTTCTATCTAAAAATGCCAATATATGTAAATAGATGCATACTCTCTAACTATCCCTGGTTGATAAATTTTTTTAGTTTTCTAAGAAGTATTATTTATAAAACCTCAACTTTTTAAAACAGTTTGCATTTAAAACATCAAGGACATTTTGCATATTATGTTTTCAATTAGCAAGAATTAACTTTAACATCTACTTCAGTAAATCACCTATAAATTGTTTCAAAGCTCACAATCATTAAAATCAAAGTTGAAGTAATTAAACATCTCTACGCAACACTAGTTTTTATTTCAAGTGCCTTTGATTTTCCAACAACAATAATTTTGACTTCTCTTATTCCATTGAGAAGAAGCTGTAGAATATGAAGAAACTTGAATTTACAACCAACTGATTGTGAACATTGATGCAGATTATATTTATATACTGAACTATTTCCATCATCTAATATTAAATGTCTTTCGAAAAATTTAATTTTATTTAATATTTCCAGTTACACTCAACTATTAATAGCAGCCACACAGGTTAGTATAACACAACATTTTGAATGGTATTATTCTCTTTTCTTCTTCAGCTATTGACCAGTGACAGTATTAGCATGGGAATCAAACCTGGATCTTTAGATTCTTGACTTTTTAAGATAACACTCTAACCAATTGAGCTATTCTACCAAAGGCAACAGTCAGTAGAAATTTCATTTACTTATTTATGAAATTTCTCTTGATTTTTCCACTTTTTTCTAAGAGCAAGGTTAATTACTGGTATTGGAAGAAAAGTTGTCTAGCAATAAAAGCAAAAGAAATAACTGTTACTAAAAAGGATAATTTCACAAAATATATAGCAAAGTTTTACAAGGAGTTATATAGTAATAAAAAACCAACAACATCTACAAATGAAGAAGTGAGATGATCAAATAAATCTATGAAAAGAACAAAATATCCAGGAATGATGACATTATTGTCATCTTAAAAAAAGAAAATGAAAAAATTTACTACAAAAGTATATATCAAATCTCTCAATAATAAAGATATATCAGATGATTAGAATAATGTGTTTCTAATATTAAAAAATCAGAAAATTGACAAAGAAAATATTAAAAATTGCAGACCTATCAGTTATCCACAAAATTTTTAGCCCGGTAACTAGAACTCATCTACAATGAACTCTGGATTCAAACTAATCAAAAGAACATGCTAGATTTAAAAGTGGTTTTAGCACAGTGGATCACATTCAAATATTGAGTGAAATTACAGAAAGGTTCAATGGATGTGTGCTACCATTGTACTTTGGATTTGTAAATTATGAAATTATTCTATCCATTTCCATGATGATTACAGCTTTGAAATATCAAATCATACATCTGGACATATCTCTAAATAATTTTGAAGGAGTTTCACAAGAAGTATTTTATGAATTACATAATGGGAAAATTATTTAAGTTATCTAGATTTTTGCAAATAATGCTCAGATCTTTATGAAATGCTGCAAGAATTATCATATAAAAATAGTAAAGTAGAATTAAAGATATTGAAAATACTAGAGAAATTATTAGGGAATTTCACAGAAGAAGAAAATAGAGATTGATAATAATGAATTAAATGATAACAATGACACTCCTTTAGATAGATCATTAATGTGGATAGAAACAAAATGGATAAAATTAATCACAGAAATGAATTTGGATGCAGTATTTTTGATAGAAATAATCCTAAAGGGAAATATTCCTATGTTTCAGAAAAGGAAAATGTTCAATAGATGTGTTTTATCAGTTTTTATTTATGGTTCTAAAACTTGAACACTGAATAGAAGAGCAATAGAATCTTCAGATTTCTCAATAAAGTATAGAAAGATGTATGTTGGGAATAATAAAAAGTGATCAAAAACAAAATACCTTAGTGAAAGAACAATGTATATATCACTGACACCATCAAAAAAATGAAGAGACAAATGGAATTGGGCTGACACATTACTAGAAGAGATGATAATAAATGGTTAGTTGAAGTCTTAAACTGGGCTTCAAAAGATTTAAAACATTTAGAAATGGATCACATATGAGATGGATGAAATAGTAAATTTTGAAATATGTTGTGAAGAAAAAAGCTATGGATTAAAGAAACTAGATTAAGTTTGGAGAAAGCTTTATCTTGCAATAAATAAATAATGATGGATAAATTATCTTATTTATTTGCCAATTTTTGTCTTGTTGAAGCAAAGGCTGATAGACTTTGCTCCAATCCTTTATTTTTAATAAACGATTAAATTTTAAAAATAGAGCCGCCGGAGATCAATGCAAATGATGCGATTACACTAGGCCCTGCATTTATCAAGACCCTATGCCTACATGATCTAAGCTTTCTGCGAAAATAAAAAAATTAAATGTTTTATTTGCTAAACATAATTACACCCCTTCCCCCTTTTGCCTGCCAAAATTCTGTAATTTAAATCCCTATCATATTAAGTCATACAAATTATAGAAGCATTGTTTGTGGTGAAATGTAGATTTTTCAGGTGTGTATAATGTGTATGCTTAAATATTTTATAATGTGTTGGCATATTACTATGAAATCAGCATAGGTCAAGAATGATTCTCTTACTTTCAAAAATCAAAACTTTATTCATATTTTAGAGTAAATACAAGAGAAATCAATGACAGCATAAAATTAGGTGAATAATAAAGTCTCAATACATATAGTATGTGAACAATGCATGTAAAGAAATCAAACGTTGCATTAGGGCCATGAGGCACTACACCATATATATAACATGATTGAAAAATAAAGGATATAAAATGTATATATAAAGTTGATGAATTTTTATAAAACAAAATAAGATTTTAAAAGAAATAATGAAAGTAATACATTAAATCAATAACATAGTCTCAAGAGTTACATAAAAAAAAATATATGATAGGTAAATTAATGTAAGTATAAAGAGAATCAAAAGTTCTACTAAGGCAATGCGTCATATACATCATCTACTAGGGATACAGAGGAAGTCAAAGATATATATAAGATTTCCAAATTCCATTGATTAATGACTTGCTTGGCTTAAAGGCAAATGAGGACCATAACAATATTTAAAAGTTGATATATAAAAGGAACTATTAGGAATCGCTCATTAGGATACATAAGTAAATTAATTATAAAGCATAGAACCAATGCAAAATAGGGTACATGAAGGATCTAAATAATTACAGTTTGAATCATTAAGATGAAAGATTCTCTTTGTTAGTAATTTTATCTATTAAGTCAGAATTCGCAAAAAAGAATACATTGCCACGATATTATTAACGAATTCGCAATAAAATCTTCAATGAAATAAAATATAATTGTTTGCATTACATGCATTTTATTTTGTTTTCTCAAATATTAATTCAATAAAATGTACAAAATCGTATTTATAAATAATCATAAGTAATTATTTATACTTTAGAAGTATTAATTTGTGTAATTTTATTTTGAGTAAAAAATAAAATACGTACATATAATGCAAAAAAAAAAAAATTAATTTCTTTTAAAAATATTTTTAACTTCTCATTCAAAATAAATAAAAATTTGATCAAAGAAAATCGTTTTTGACTTAATTGTAAAGCAATAAAATAAAATAATAAGCTAATATAATTTTTTAAAAAATATCTAAATATTTTTATCATAAAGAAAGGACCACTCTCCCCACACGAATTCCGCTTTTTGCGGGCCAACTGTTTAGAATTTGCAATATAAACACCGACATTTAAAAAATAAAGTTAATTTACTACAAATAATATTTATTTATGTTTATTTATAAAAGATGTGTAAATATATTTTGAAATCATTGATTAAAAACATAATGCTAAAATATTCTAAGAACATTTAATTTTAAATAGGCCTACATTAAATATGAATTGTTTTATAGTAATTACGTGCAAACCTTTATTATCAAATTATGCTATTGTTTATTTTTTAGAATGATTGTTCGTATTTTAAAATGAACTGAAGGGTTCTAAAATTACAATAAATAGCTGTTTGTGTATGAATAAAATGCAATGTATCAAAACTGAAAAATTGATCTATAGTATTATAATATGATATTAGCTCGCATACTTAGCATCTATAACCAAAATCGTAATCGAACTCGATCACGGAGTCCTACCACTACCCATTTAGAACTACAAAGAAATAATCCAACATTAGGTTCTTCAGTTTCTTCTTGCGTAGACCAGTCTTCTAATGATGATCTTGTGACGGTCGATTTGCCCAATGGCATTGATTCTTCAGTTGAGTCTCATTCTGTTTGTCGAGGGCGATCTAGACGTGGAAACAGAACAAATACTATTCATCCACCCATAAATTTTGTTGAAAGTGAATCTGAAATAGCAACTAAAGATAAGTTACAGGGATTACCTTTACCATCTTTTATCACTTCAAGTATAGCTACCCAAAATGAGCCTACAAGTAGTTGTACAAAAACTTTTGCTTGCCCCATTTGCTTCGATGAAGATAAAGAGCTCCAAGAAACTCACCGTCATCTAATGTCAACTGTATGCGGACACGTATTTTGTAATAATTGTTTAACTCAAGTCGTCCGGGCTAAGCATCAATGTCCAATTTGTCTTCGAAGATTAACTATTCGACAAATTCACCCATTATTTCTTTGAAGAAATGTTTTTATTCAAAAATAAGTAAAAATATTTTCTTTTTAGTATGTTTCAAATCTAAATAGTAACGTGTAAAAAATTGTTTATAAAGGAAGTATTCTTAAAGAAGCTTGTTAAAAATTAATAATAATATACAAAGTATATATATATAATTTTCCTTTAGATTTATGGGCATTCTATTGTAGCTCATAAAAAAAATAATCGTAGTCCTAAATGTTTTTCTTTTTAATGTTTTGTCTATTGTGATCTTATCAATGTTTGAGAATAATGTTATGAAGAATAAAATTTATAATCGCAGCTATTAACATTTACAAAATATACTATAATTCAAATAAATAAATAAATATGTAAAATGTTATTTTAAATAAATTTACTAAGACTTTTTTATTTCATAATCAATTATTCGTTTTCTTCATTTTAATTGATTTAAATAGTCTTATAGATTTTGACTAAGAGTATGCATGTGGATAATGAAAACTTTAGTCGGAAATTAAAGTTGCATGTTATTTCAATTGTATTTTGTTTTTATAGTCTGCTCATTGAGATTCATGATAAAGCCATGTAATATTTGTCGATGATGATAATAATTTGAATAGACACAGAGATAATATTATCATTGGTTGAATAACGATAAAAAAATTCAAATAACTGACGATATATTCATACGATTGAATAACATTATTCATTAAGTGGACAATCTCTAATCTAATGAATGACTAATAAAAATTATTAATATTCATACTATTGGTTTATTTTGATTTGAGTAGCAAGCTTGAAAAAGGTAAACAACTTCTCTTTAATCTTAAAAAGATTGCAGGTATTGATGAGATTTTTGGAGAAGTTTTAATGCGTTAAGTCAGCTTCAAATTTGTTACATTTTTTTTTTAGAAATATATAAATATAAAACATTGTTATAATGTATAAAATTTGCATCTACGTAATGAAGTGATTCATTTCTTTTTTATATTCCAAAGCTCGATGAAGCTCACCATAATTATAACTATCTTGAATTAATTATTGTTGCTGCTTTAGGTAATAAAGAAGAAACCACTTTTTCACACAGAAAAAACAAACATATGCAAATTTGAATTACCAATAAGAAACAAAAACTTAGAAAAATCAATATTACAATGTATGAAATTAAATAGTTAATAACTATAGCTTAAGTGCTTTCAAAGTTTATATTGAATAGGTTGCTTTTTGTTGTGTTTGGTTAGGGTTATAGGTTCATTTCCAAACCAACAGACACAAAAAGAATAACTACTCAGCAATCAATATGTACAATTTATTAGTACTTAAAATATACACACATTAGTTAAACAAATGAATAAATACAGTTGATACTATTGAATGCTGAGATAGTTGAGTCGAGTACGGAACTCACTTCTAGCTAAATGATTAGCCTGCCTTGTGAAGTTTGGTAAGACTCTTCCAGCTATATATTTAACTTGCTTTGAGTCACCTCTAATTCAGACGTAGCAGTTTCCAGTCTGTAGGTGGACTTGCCTTACTGCGTGGACATCACGATAATGATTAGAGAAATACCTTTGCTGATGACAGAGGGTTTAATGGAAAGCACGTTCTGTTATTCAGGTTAACAGAAGTAATTGCTCTCTGCCTTGCCTCCAAAATACTGACTATTCAAAGGCAGATCCCCTACCTTACTGGAAACATGCACATTTGGTGTGCAAATACCAGTGAAGGTTTTAGTCCCTTTGGATAGCAACTGAGTACTTGTGATGTCAAGAAAGGGGAAACTTAGTATCTTGAGCATGAATTCTGATATACTACCATTAGTAAGTTTAATCAGATTTCTGGAATTTTCCAAATTTGAAATTTTTAGGATCCCAACAAAATACTATCATTCTTGTTATACTCCTACTGTCTATAGTTTGTATCTATGCGTATAAATACTTTCTGTGTAGTGTATAAATATATTTATTAGAAACAGTATAAAGCGTAATTAATACAGAATGTCATTAGTAAGTTTAATTAGACATGGATTTTTTCAGATTTGTAAATTTTTTGGATTTAAACAAAATATTATTATCCTCATTATACTTTATATAGTTTTGTGTATATATAGTTTCTGTATGATTATGTTAAAGGCATTCTAAAGAATTATAATGCCAATCATTTTCACTGGGGAGATATGGCAGAGAATAGAATACATTGGAGAATTAAAATTAATCATGATGTTGAAGTATTTCAGAAATAAAAGGTTTTCTGAAGTAACTAAAAGACAATATCATAAAATATCAAGTAAACAAAAAAAAAAAAAAAAGAACTAAAATTAAAACAGGCAAAACACTCTATATCTATTGCCACTCAGTGCAAGCCAGAATAATCAATGGATGCCAGAAGGCTTGTGCATAAAATCGCTATCTAGTGCATACTCATCCAATATCCCCATACTAGTTTATGGCTTGTGGCCTTCATCAGTGAGGAGCCTTGGATCTGAGAGCACTGCATCTAGATCTTAGGATCTAATGCAATCCTCCAGCAGTCATCTTTTATCTATACTTAACTACAAAACCATGAGTCTCAAATTGAAATCATTATAAGGATTCTACAACCCTCCAGAAGCCACCTTTTATCTCTACCCAACTACAAAATCATGAGTCCCAAATTGAAAACCCTATAAGGCTTCTAGAGGGTTGCATTAGATCTTAAAATCTAGGTGCAGTGCTCTCAGATCCAAGACTCCTCACTGACGAAGGCCACAAGCCAGAAACTAGTCTGGGGATATTGGATGAGTAGGCACTAGATGGGGATTTTATATACAAGCCTTCTGATATCCATTGATTACTTTGGCTTGCACTGAGTGGCAATACATATAAAGAGTTTTGCGTTTTAAAAACAGTTATGAGCAGGCATAAGAAATGGTGATCATGTGTTGTTTATTGTCTTAAAATGAACTAACATGCTCTATATGTAGACATATTTGAGTTTCATAGATTTGCTTGTATATACATTGTAATGCCTTATTTCTAGAACAATGTTTTTTCTGTCTCTCATTTCTTTATTTTATTGAATTACAATGGCCATATTCATTTACAAGTGGTTGTTCTTTATTATTATTTTTATTATTTTCTGTATAATGCATAAATTTATTTTACTACAAATATTATAAAACTTTTTAAAATATATGCCTATTTTTATATCATATTAATCAGAACTGTACTGTATTGATTAATCTCATATCCCAACTTCCACTCTTACTTATTTTTGCAATTTAAAATTTGATTATTTGTTGCTTTTATTCACTTAAGAATTTTAGATAAACATTTTTTTAAAAAAAAGTTCATTACTATATTTTTTAATGAGTTAACTTATTTATCATTGCTTTTCTTTACTCCTTCTCATAGCAATTCTAAGTTATCTATTTAGAATTAAAAAGCAATTCAAAAAAATTAACTCATTTTTTAATTCAATACAGAGTGTAGACGATAAAGGAAAGATTAATCATATTACAAATCAACTACTAGGCAGGTCATATTCATAGCTCTAGATATAGTCAGATTTGTGAGAGAAAAGAAGCAGAGAATGAGCATATAAAGTAATTAATATGTAAATTAATAAATTTACATATTCCACTTGCATGCTAAAGCAGCACATTAATCCTTTTTACTTATCACATGAGTATTATTGGCAATAAACCACACCTTTTTGAATTTTCTCTTTTATCAATGTAAACTATTTTGATGTTAAGCAGATTGTAATCAATTTAATTTATTTTTTAATAAGTCAGTCAATTCTGTAATTTTCTTCACAGTCCACTTAGGAATTTGATAATCTATTTGCATACAATATGTTTAATACATTAAAACAGGCAAAACTCTCTATTCAGTAACCAGAGTAATCAATGGATTCCAGAAGTCTTGTGCATAAAATCCTATCTAGTGTCTACTCATCCAATATCTCCAGACTAGTTTCTAGCTTATGGCTTTCATCAGTGATAAGTCTCAGATCTGGGAATATTGGATGAGTAGGCACTAATAGGGATTTTATGCACAAGCTTTCTGGCATCTATTAATTATTCTTGCTTACACTGAATGACACTACTGTATGGAGAGTTTTGCCTATTTTAATAACAGTTATGAGCAAGCATAAGAAATGGTGATCATTTGACTTTTAACTATGGCTTAGGGTATTTTTTTTATGATTATTAATTACAAAATGGTAAGGTGAAAATGCAATCCACACCAGGGACTTAGTCTGCCATCATAAAATATTTATATAAGACATCATATTTTTTATATTTCCTGGATAATATATCAATTTGTGTTTTAACTTCTTGCAATTCAACCCAGCAACTGGTGTGATTCTGATTTAAGAGAACATACCAATCACAAGGAAATACCAGAAAAGACAAGTTAGAAAAAAAAGATTTTAAGAACTTTTTCTGATCACTAGTTTTTGAAAGGTATTTTTTTTAAATCTGACGCATGAATTATTGGATTAGCTGTATCTATTTTTTGCATTATTTATTTAGTTTACTGCCTTAATTATATTGTTAATTACTGTGGTATTTATTAATTCTTTACCTAAATTTTTACTTAATCAAATATTATCAAAATATCTAATATTCAGAAATAATTAAATACTTTTTTCATATATATTTTATCTAATTAATTAAAGTGGTGGTTTTCTATGTTAATTTTTATTTCATCTTAAAAAAATTTTATTATTTAGTTTGCAAAAAATTTTATTATTTAATTTACTAAAATAAATTTATTCTACCGATATGTGGAGAAATCTATTTTATACAAGTTTCACTTTTTTTCTTTCCCTATGTATATCAGACTAAATGTTACAAACATTTTAAATAATAAATCTGATTTTGCATAAATGTAGATGGTTCAGAAATATAAATTACGTGATAATAAGCCACATTTATCATCACCAGAAATCTTCAACTTGTTGTCAAGGCAACTTGTTAAAGCAAATAGTAAATATCTTTCTCTTTACCTTTTTCAATATTTATGTATATTGTAATAGATACATGTAACATGAGAGATTTAGAATATATACATATATGTATACTGTATTATTTTTATTTTTATTATTATTAATGGAAAAAACTGTCATTTTAATAAATTGAATAAAGAGAGTTTAGAATATATCAAAAATCAGAAGTAAACAAAAGAAAAAATAAAATTCTGTATCTAAATCTCAAGTTAAAAGAAAAGAAAAAAGTAGAAGAGGGGAAATATAATTAAAGTATAATGTGTTTATGAATTTTAATTAAATTTTCTATTTAAGGGAAATGTCTTATCTGTTATTTTAAATAAAAGTATAAATTCCAAAAGGTTACAAAGTATAATGAAAATAAAATAAAAGTAATTGTGTAATGATAACTTAAAGATTACAAAGTAATTTGATGTTGCATTTTGTAAAAATTCAATGCAAGTTTGTGCACTCCAGAAAAACTAATATTTATTTGAGAGGTTGTTTTCATATCGTGCACTGATAACTGAGGAATTTAATTAACGTAATGGCAGACGATAATTCCAAGAAATATTTGCTGATTGCAAATATTTCTAGATAAGAGACCTTACCTTATTGGACAACGTAATTGATTGTTACAGTTATCAGAAAGCTATAGAAAGACTGTATAACAACTAAGCAGAGCAGTGTAAGCAGTATTTGAGTAGGCAATGATTTGCGAGATATCTCGCGTCAGTGCTTGTGGTTAATGACGAGCGCCCAGTGGAAATGTAGTCCATGGGTGTAGCTGAAAAGCCCACAGAGATAGGGAGACCGCAGTGGAGATATTAAGAGCATTCATTGGAGAGCATTCGTTGCAGACCATTTAGTGGAGAGCATCCATTGTAGAGCATTCATTGGAGAGCATTTGTTGCAGAGCATTTGTTGCAGATCATTCATTGGCGAGAATACAGAGTGTATTCAGAGCATTTGTTGCAGACCATTCATTGGAGAGCATTCATTGCAGAGCATCCATTGCAGAGCATCCGTTGCAGAGCATTCATTGCAAGAGAACAGCGTGGGAATTGAACTTTAGTGAACTGTAGAGATAGAGTCTTGCAGACGATTCACTATTCAGACTATGTGTATATTTATTTGATGACCGCACAGACATTCTGGTGGATATAACATTGGCGCAGTTGCATTTGGAACCTGTGAGTAGCGAATGAGTTTTGAATTACACGTTTAGCCATTTACGTGATGAAACATCGGTGAAAGTTTGGGAAATAAAACATTTTCAAAGTCAACATTGGAAGCTGAGTCCACCACGCTTGCGCAGTCACCAGTGAACAGGTAACAGAGATTTTGATAAGAAAAGGATGATACCAACCTTCTCTCTACTTAACTTTTATATATATAAGCCAGTCTTAAGCATCTTGGCCTGAAAGCTTGAAGGTATAAACATATTCATTTATTACTCACTGAGTTTTTTATTTATGATATTACAGCGCCAAATCTTAGATTTACTACACCACAATTTTCTGGATGTTAATATAATTTATCAGCAATGTATGTAAATAACATTTGTCTAAATCGCATGTTGTTATTAAATTAGTAATAATTGAAAGGTCAAATTGTTTTTATATACGTGAGATTGGGAATGAATTCGACTAACTCATTCTCGTATTCTTGTTGATTATAAGAAATTCAAACAATGCTAAGTTAAAACTTTTAAGAATGTTAAAAGGATTTCAAAGATAAAAATATATTGATAATATATTCTCTGATTTACAGATAAGAGAGTTTCAGATTTTTCTAGATGTATGAAATATATATATATTAGGCACTATTACATAAAAATTGTTGTGGCAAATGAAATAAAAACATTACAAAAAAAAAGACGTGTGCTTCCGTTTCTAAAAAAGTCATGTTTTGTCACTGATATATATATTGTCTATACTAAACTACATAATCATCCTGTATTCTGCCCATCCCTCTTCTATTTGGTTAAATGAATATATTAAGGTTCTATGTTTGAAGGGTCAGATTGACTTAAAGTCAACATAAGTATGACAATGATATTGGCTTCAACAAGGGCTTTGAGCATTTTATTCTTAGATTTTTAATGAAATGGATTGTGAAGAGTTAGAGAGTGGAGAAAATTGAAGTTTGTCCTTGATTGTATATATGTTTGGAGGTGGTGATCTAGACCAACTGATGAGTGCTAATTCAGCATGAAATACATACATTGGAGATCATTTATCTTTTTCACATGTATGTTGTTATGTGTATCGGTTTTATAAGATGGAGTGCATAGCTGTAAGGAGCTTACAGTTATTTTACTTAAGACTTTTAAATATTAATTCTTATTAAGTGCAATGTCAGCACGTAATACATTATATAAAGCTAAAGCTTTAGTACATGTGCCTTGAGTGCTTAATTTTAGCAAGAGACCTCTACAAATCATAACACGATATTTGACTTTATAAAGATAAGAGGGACCCTCTTATCTCTAACCTATTTTCCTTAATTATATAGGCAAATCTAAAGCATTTTGATTTGGTAGCATGAAGCTAATAAATTCTTCACTGATTTAAGTCCACTATTTCTATTAAACATTAACATTCGTGAAATCTTTCGATTTACAACAAATCAATATTCAGATATTAAATTTAGAAATATTTTGTAGAGGTCTCTTGCTAAAATTAAGCACTCAAGGCGCATGTACTAAAGCTTTAGCTTTATATAAGTATTACATGCTGACATTGCGCTTAATAAGAATTAATATTTATAACTTTAAATTGATTCAAAATATTTCTAAATTTAATATCTGAATATTGACTCGTTGTAAATCGAAAGATTTCGCGAATGTTAATGTTTAATAGAAATAGTGAATTTAATCAGTGAAGAATTTATTAGCTTCATGCTCCTAAATCAAAATGCTTTAGATTTTCTTATATAATTAAGAAAAATAGGTTAGAGATAAGAGGGTCCCTCTTATCTTTATAAAGTCGAATCTCGTGTTATGATTTGTAGAGGTCTCTTGCTAAAATTAAGCACTGAAGGCACATGTACTAAAGCTTTAGCTTTATATAAGTATTAAGACTTTTAAGAATTTTTAAAGATTTTTAGTAAAATGTGCTAACATTTTAATATGATTTTCACATTCTAGTAAACTGGTCTATATTTATTTCTGAAGATTTGAAACTACCTTTACCTTAAAATGTATACATGTTTATGACTTACAAAGTTTGTGTAGATAGCAAATCATAGAGCATAAAAAAGAATTGCCATAGAAATAGCAATAATGGATATAATTTGAAATGATTTTTTTTGTGTGTGTCTAATTCCAGAGATTTATATACAGAGTATATATTCTAACATCACTATTATTTAAGATTGTAATTTATTATTTTTTAAAAAAGTTTTATATTGATGGAATAATTTTTGCCTTAATCAAAGCTGTTGAAAACAGTTTTATTATACACTATATATCAGAAATTAGAGGGAGTGTTTTCAAATATCAATCAAAATTTTAGCCAATGTTTTTTTTTTCCAGTGTTGAATCTACTATCAATATTTAGTATCTTGGAATGTTGGAAAACTAAAATTCAAACTTGCTTTGAATGTTTTTATGTCTGACTGTTCTTTGGATTGTTTTTAAATAAAGAATTTATAATATTCACATTTTCTTTTCCACAAATTTCACATTCTCTGTATTCAGATTTACTCACAGATGCACCGCCATGTATTTTGCAGTCAGTATTAAAATCTTCTACAACATTTGGTCTGATCAACAGCACTCTGTATATCTAAGTGACAATTTACTTCATTAGAACGTAAAACCTCTTGGAGCATATATTTTATTAAATGGAATAACTAATTTGATATAACAGCTATATTATGCATAATAATTTTGAATCCAATAAATATAGGTTAGATATTATTATGGCCGAAAGAATTATATAAAATTTGGATTTTATTTTTCATTCATAAGATTTAATATTGTGGCTAAGTTCATAGTACTTTGTAAATGTGGACAAATTTCATTTAAACAAATTATAGTGGTAAGAGAACATTATCATTAAACAGAAAAATTCTCCGTTTAGAAAAGACAAATGTCAGATTGTTACAAAATATCAGATTCTAAAGGAAATAATGACAATAAGGTTTAATTAGGATTACAACCATAACTAAAACAGGTAAATGAAATGTAAAACAACTTCAATCTGCTACTGGGCCAATACTTCCACAATCGCCCTTTCTAAAAATTTTTATAGAATTATCTTATTTGATATATTGGTATATATTTTCTTTTTTCTTAAAAACAAACTAATAAATAAAAACTTATGGCTTCATTTGCATTTTTTGTAAACATCAAAAAATGTGAAAATTGCTTAAAATAAATGATTATATGTTTATTATTCAAAAATTCATAAAAAGTGCAAATGGTGGAAGTGTTGGACCTCAAACTATGATACAGGAACCTTGAACTCTAGAGGATATCACAGTGAAGTAAATTATATGAGACATAAAATGTTTTTAAGAGAGTTATTTTTTTATTGGGCTAATTGTGACTTGCTACCTAATTAATAAATTGAACTCTATATATCATAATTAAGATTTTTATACTATATATAAAAAAGAAAATTCACAGTTTATAAACATTATAGGTAATCAGATAATTTTATTCCAATATCAGCCTTTCCAGCTAATTGAGCACGCGCCTTTGAGAGTGTTAAATAAATGAATAATCTCTTCTTCAATCCGAGATATAGCTCATATAAAAGAATTTGAGTCATAGGAATAAGAGGGATTCTTTTTATTCCTGCATAAATGCTATATCTCGGATTGAAGAAGAGAGTATTCATTTATTTAACACTCTCAAAGGCGCGTGCTCAATTAGCTTGAAAGGCTGATATTGGAATGAAATATAATTGCAAGCACGGTGCTAGATAAAATATTTGCTTATTTACTCATAATCAGATAATGTTTTAGCACTAATGTTATGACCATTTGATGAACTGGAATAAAAGTTCATTAAAAAATTTTATTTAGGTTTTTTTAGCTTTGAAGAAAAATAACACTGAGCAGTAATCTTGCAAATGTATTCATTTAATAATGTGAATGTCTGAATACAGAGGATCTTAAAATAATACTATGTATGATTGGAATTTATAACTTATGATTGTAAATTGATAATTAATCGAGAAAGTCTATTCTAATATTATAATATTAAATAGTGCTAACACACTTATAACGTAAAGCTGTATAAATTAATAGCAATTAAAATGGTTTAGTGCTTTTGAGAAAATGTATTTCTCATAATCATAGCCTGTTATGACTCATTTACTGGAATCATTCTATATGTATAATATGCAAACTTTATGCAAATGAGTCAATTAACCCATCTTTTTGATATAGCAAAACATGCTTCTTTACGATTAATGGTGAAAGAGTTTTCTGCTATAAAGTAAGCCTCCTTTACCTTACATTTAACATCATGCCTCTCAGTACAAACCAATTTTGCAGAGGCAGGTTCGAACTCATGTCCAGATACTTTTTTATGTTATGCAAAAATTGAAGTACATTCTGGATTAGTATGTGACTTGTTATACCTGTACTTATTCTGTGACAACCTAGTAGCTATGGTGGCTCTGGTTTCACCATAGTATGAGGCTTTGCATCTATTGTGAGGGCATGCAATGTTATACACAGCCTGTGGGGTCTGATCAGAAGCTATGGTGTCTTTAGTGCTGTTAATAAGCTTATTAGTTGAGAGAGGTGTATGA
This sequence comes from Epiperipatus broadwayi, assembly GCA_028023455.1. Taxonomy (NCBI): domain Eukaryota; kingdom Metazoa; phylum Onychophora; class Udeonychophora; order Euonychophora; family Peripatidae; genus Epiperipatus; species Epiperipatus broadwayi. The sequence continues at coordinate 192,165 of JAQFVV010000711.1, read as the reverse complement.
AAGCTCATACAATAATCTTCAGTCTAACCAATAATTAATTTAAAACATTGATATACACAGTGTCCAGTGGAAAAAATAGCTGGTGCTATGGCCTGGCTGTCTGCTATGGCATCTCTGAATCAACATGTGCTATGCAGAGACTTATTTTAGTTATTCATCACAAACATTAGTGGTGCTCATGTTGGTCACATGATGTGAAATGTGACTGTGTTTCATAACTTCACAGATCACCTTCAATATTTTCCTTGTCATTATAAAATCTTGCAAGCTATTTGAAAGCTTTACAGGAACTCATAGCTTGACTGTCATATAAATTGAATTATTTCACACATTTTAGTAGCAGTTTTTACCAGTTTAAAACAAAATTGAATGTTAGTACAAAGTTCCATCATGTCACATTTACTTGCATGGTTTAGCATAGTTGGTAGAATATCCAACATGGGATTGGAAAGTCTCAGGATCAATTTTAATGCTTGCAATTCTCATGTTCAAACTTTTTAAGAACTCCTGAGCAATAAAGTCATAAGTCTTTTTTAATGTCACATTTAATGCTGTAACTTATGACCCAGAAATGTTAGCACTTTAATATTTTTATGGTTAATAGTTTAACTAGTTGGGGGAATTTTTGCATATATGTAATGTGCAAATTTACTTTGGCTATGTATCTGGTGACTTTATAAAGATGGGGTAATCCTTCAAAAAGTTTGAAAACACTTATTTGATATGTAAGAAACAAAAGAGTTCCCCAGTTGAAAATTAGTTAGTATATTTTATATAATTGTCATGTATAAAAATGTATAGTTCATCTCGATAAAACAAAAGAATCAACTACATATGAGTGCAAAACTCTCTGCACAGTAATGTCACTTATTGCAAGCCAGAGTAATCAATGGATGCAAGAAGGTTTATGCATAAAATCCCTATCTAGTGCCTACTCATCCAATATCTCCAGACTAGTTTTTAGCTTGTGGATTTCATCAGTGAGCCTTGGATTTGAGAGGATTAGAAGCCTTGGATCTGAGAGCACTGCACTTTGGATCTAGGTGCAGTGCTCTTAGTTCCAAGACTCCTCAGTGATGAAAGCCACAAACTAGAAACTAATCTGGGAATATTGAATGAGTAAGCACTAGATAGGGATTTTAAGCACAGACCTTCCTGCATCCATTGATTACTCTGGTTTCCATTGGGTGGCACTACTATATGGAGAGTTTTGCCTCTGTCTTAACAGCTTGAGCAAGCAAAAGAAATGGTGATCATGTGATGTTTTATGGTTTAATACATATGAGCACATTGTTTAAGTAACACAACTTGGACTTGAGTTATTATTTTTGTATGGCCATTTGGGGACGGTTTGGTGATTTTAAGCATGTGTAGCAAAAAAATTCTGTTTCCAAATAATAATGTATCCTAGATTTTTTTAATTGAATTATATAAGCTGTTTGAATACATGGTATGCTATAATTTTAATAAATTATGACTTCTAAAATCACATATGGTATTTCAATTATTGTTTCATAATGGTTTTTGGAATGACGAAGGTAATACATGTATAGTGATTTTTTTAGACTAAACATTAATTTATGTTCTCTGAAATAAATAAAAATTTCAAAATAAATGAAAGATATTTATTTATCTCTTCATGTACCTGATTATTTTGTGTAATAAGCAAGTGGAACAAAAATATTTTAAACGATTATTAATACTTATTTATTTAAGTATTTTTTAATGATATTCAAAAGTAACAATTACTGTGACAATATGAAAATATACTTCACAAATGTATGTATTAACATGTGTACATATCTTAGCCCATGATTTTAAAATCTTTTAAAGAAATGAAATATTTTTTAAATGTTTTTGGTCTAGCATGATGGGAGGCTAGGATATTGCCTAAGTAATATAATTTTTAACTAAAATTTGACGTAAAAAAATCAGAATTTTATAAATACAAAAAAAAAAATGGATCTTTAATATACTTTTCGATATAATTTGTTTACAAGTCAACTAAATTTTAAGTTGCCTAAAGGAAGTTTATAATCGTTATTTTTCAGTCAAGTATCTGTCTTCTCCCACACATTACAAATATGTACAAAACAAAAATAACTATTGAAAAATGAATATTTTTCCTTCACTATGAATTTTATACATACATAAACATTAAAATGTAGGTCGGTGGCTTCAGGAAAAGTAAGAAAACTTGCTTAGGTTGAAATAGATTATATTAGTGCTAAAAAAATTTCAATTTAATAAATTATAAAAAGTACTATATTATTTTAAGATAGCAATTTGACTTTATTATTGACCCAGTTCTATTCTCAGATCTAGCATGTGTTTTTTTTACTGGCTTTATTTTTTTTGTTTGTATAATTAAATAAAATGTTATTCTGAGAAAGTCTTTTAGCCAATTGAAAACATTGTGATATTAAAAAAAAATCTGAAATTATAATTCTATTGTAACTACTCGAAACAAATAGAGAAGTTAATAAAAAATATAAACATTATATATATTGTAACGGATAAAAAATGATGATGTTGGAAAAATGATCAATCTAATCTGAATAGAACATAGCCCGATCATTGGTCACCATTTTGTCATGGACTAGTAATTATAAAATGGGATGATAATATAAAAAAAACTTTACTATGTTCCAGAATTGAGCCCCAAAATTGATTTGTCATTTTGTAATAATTGCCACATGTACATGATAATCATTAGCTAGCATTGGGTAGCTATTTTGTCAAAATAATAATGGATTTTCTATCTCACTATCTCTCTACATTTATTCAGTCAACATTTGACATAAAGAAATGCCCTTAAGATTTATATTATTTATCACAGAGCAAAAACATGCATTAACAAATAGTAACTCTGTTAGAACCTGTGTATAATTATTTAGCTCAGTTATTGATCACACTACGCAATAACAATATTTACCATACATGTAGTCTAATGTCCAAATATTTTGTTATAATTTTAGGCAGTAGCTGTTTAGTAGCCAAGGTAACAAATTCAAAGGTATTACAGAATGATTTTATGGATTTTGTTGTCAGATGAAGTCCAATTAAGTTATATTTAGGGAGTGATAAGATGAATAAATATCCAATACTTACAAGAGAATAACACCTCAACATATTTAAATTTTGTTTTATAGTATGGTATCAATTAGCATATGACTAATGCAGATTAATCTGTAATTTTTATCTTTAAATTAATAATAACTTAATATTTGTTTAATGACTACTGTTGGATTGCAGACCTATGATCTTTAAAAAATGCCAGATTTAACAGCTCAGAATCTTAATTCCAAATTGTGAACATGGAAATAGAAGTACTAACATATATTCCCATAGAGATATTTCTATTTCTGTGATTAACATTATATTAAAAAAAGTTATTGTTTTAATAGAAATTAATACATTAGCAAACAAAACAAAATAAACTACAACAGACAGTTATATATATATATAAGATTTTTAATAGGAATGAATAATTTTTATATGTATTGTTCACGTGGGAAAATATTAACTTATCAATAGTTGAAATAATTTTATATTATGATACACACCATATTTAAATTCATTTATAATTGATGTAATGTTAAAATTGAATAATATTTGTTTATTAATGATGAGAGTATTTGTATTAATCTGCACTTGGGTGTATACAAATTTACACCACTATAATTTATATATATTATTAAACTAAAGTTTAAATGATGTTGCAGGTGTAGTTCCTTTGTCAATTAATGAAAATCAGAATGATATATTTGTTTTATAGAGTACCTATCAGATCTTGAATTTCATTTTATTGTTACTTCTAATTAATAAATTTGTTGAGCATTTTTTTTAGATTATATCAGTAAATGGCAATCAAAAAATAGGCAAAAACTCTCTCCATAGTGCCACTCGAAGTAAGACAGAGTAATCAATGGATGCCAGAAGGCTTATGCATAAAATCCCTATCTATTGCCTACTCATCGAATATCCCCAAACTAGTTTCTGGCCTGTGATGTTTAAATGATAATCAATAGGATCCGTGTAATTCCAAGCTATTTAGCATGAGCATAACAGTATTTTGTTATTTGTACATGTGGATATATTGTGTTTGAACATCTAAATATTTCTCTATGGGATTATTTGTATGGCCCAAAAGTAAAAAAAACACTTTTAAAGACTCGCATTATAATTGCTAATTTATTAATGGTCAATACATTCAAAATATCACATGATCAAGGCATTGATGATGAGCAGCATTAATATAATAACGATATCAGTGTTTTGATGTAGAATTATTATAATTAATTTTAGCACTTATGCATGTGCATGTGGATAAAATATTAATTGCTTTTATAATATGTCCCAAGTTTGATAGTAGATAGATTGTAATTAGCCTCTTCTATAATGTATGTCTTTTAATTCCTGTCACAAAGGATGAATGTTTATTTGATTAAGGCTGGTGGTGCTATTATGTTTATCATGTATATACTACTTAATATTTACTTCAATGTTGATTTTTGCAGTGCATTGATTGAGGGTTTATAATATTTGGCGTTGATAATTTCCATTATTCCTGTATCACTCTTTTTCATACCATTACAATAGATAGATAGATAGATAGATAGATAGATAGATAGATAGATAGATAGATAGATAGATAGATAGATAGATAGATAGATAGATAGATAGATAGATAGATAGATAGGTAGATAGGTAGGTAGGTAGGTAGGTAGGTAGGTAGGTAGGTAGGTAGGTAGGTAGGTAGGTAGGTAGGTAGGTAGGTAGGTAGGTAGGTAGGTAGGTAGGTAGGTAGGTAGGTAGGTAGGTAGGTAGGTAGGTAGGTAGATAGATAGGTAGATAGATAGATAGATAGATAGATAGATAGATAGACAGACAGACAGACATACAGGCAGGCAGGTAGGTAGATAGGTAGGTATGTAGATAGGTAGGTAGATAGATAGATAGATGGATGGAGAGAGAGAAATTGAAAAAAAGAAAGAAATCCATCTTTTATTTGAAGATGTCATGGTAGCAGATTGAAGATTTCTGGTAATATGTATGGTTTATTATCATGTGATTTACGTTTCTGAACCATCTGACTTTACATAGTCAGATTTATTATCTAAAATACATATTTACAGTATTGAGTAGTAGTTTATTTGAAAGGCTATAAAATGATTATTATTAATCTATCTTCAAACAGTATATCTTTGTCTGTTGAATGGATTTTACTTAAAACTTTAGTCAGATTGAATTTTAATATGTTCAATCATGTGCTTTACTTATTATCAGTTTAAAGATCTTAAATCAGGATAATAAGTGAAATTTATTTTTGTGTGTAAACATTTTGTATCCATAGTGCTAAATACAATAAACTGCGTATTGCTAAATGAAATTCAATTACAATTGGAACTTTTCTGCCTCATTTAATATTAATTGCTTCAACAGTGCTACTTTTTACCTGTGTTGCATTATGCAAACTTTATATTTGTTTCATAGGTAGTACTGTTGAAGTAATCTAACATTAAGTGAAACTGACATTCTACTTTCTATTGAACTTGAAAATATAATTGCGGAAATACATACATGCCTTATAATATATCTGCAATTATTCACACACTATAAACTATGTGGCTTATATGCTATTTCATAATATTTGATAATAAAAATACAATGTACTAAAAAAACAAGAAATAGTTCAACAATCCAGGAACATCATGACCATAATTTTACAATTAATAATCTACTTCAGTTGCACTCTCTTATAGTTTAAATCTTTATTTCCATTAAAGCTCTCCACCAGACTTTATTCTTGAAAATAAATATCTAGATACTGTACTGGTCACATCACCATCACCAACCTAAACCCAGAGTCGGATTCAAACCCAGTCTAACCAAAGAATTTAACCCAAGACCAAACTGAATTCAAACCCAACTCACGAGCTCAGATCAAATCAATGGATGACATGTGTCAACAGCATGTGACTATGTGCCAAGAAACTAGCTCAACAGATGATGATGATTAGAGACCCCTGATCTGACTCTACTAACGTACAATAAAATAACTAAGGATATTTATAACTCAATTCATATATGTATGTTCAGGTTGCCAATACAGACAGCGAGCATTAATATTAAAATAATTATCGAATAATAAAGAAAGTTAAAAACCAAATGTGTTATTAAAATGTTTAATAATAATAAATATTTTGTTCAACTTTTATGATTAAGATTATATATATATATTGTAACGAGCACATACGTACGTTACATTTTTTTTTATTAATAAACATTAAAAGAATAAAAGTGCGCAAATAAAAACTTTTTTAAGAATTAAAAATTGAAAATTAAAAAATCATTTTAAACTCGTATATATATAATATCGCACAAATAAAAAAAAAAAAAATTATTATTAAAATAAAACTTTATTAAAAATAAAAAAAAATATTTTAAAAGCAAAAACTTAAAAAGATTTAGAGATAAAAATATATCTTTAATTTTGGAAAACACATTAAGTAATCAGAAAATGGAAATGATTGTTTTAATTAGTCAATGTAAACTAGCCTTGGGCATTGAAATGTATAAGCAACGGTCAGATAGGAAAACAATAGAAACTTTTAGCAAATGAAAGAAATCCATTGGGAAATCGGACCTCAATGAAAAGGTTTTCACCATCATGACGTAATGTTGAGTTAATCCACAAAATTATTATAAAAGGAAAGGTTTGAAAATAAAAGAATTAATTAGTTATTACGATGTGACTATATGTGTTAGTGTGGAGTTGAAGGGGAAGGGATTGAAAAGACGCACTCTTCAATCCTTTCAGTTTTGTTAAAAAAAAAAATGACATCGTTTTTTTTACATTAAGGACCAGCTCAAGTAAAGACCTCCAGATAAATAAAAACAACGGCTAACTAGATACCAATATCTTCAGTACGTCGTGGGAATTCCCATTCAAAATTACCAACAATGGCAAGCAATTGTAAAGGATAAAGCTGGACGTTTTAAAAATCATAAGAACTTTATATTCATTTGAAAACAATAAGAACTCTAAATTCTAAACCTTTTAGTAAATAATACAAATAGAATCCTATCTGACCAATGTAAATTAATGTTAATAATGTTATTTGATGTTTTTTTTTTTAAAAATCATTTCCATTTTTTTTTTTTTTGTTCTTTTAAGTTTTTAATATGATTTTTTGTTTTTCGTTAGACTAAATTACATAAATGTTAAACTCAAGTCGGGTGTGAATGGCTATATAGATTTGTAAAGTTATATTAGGGGAGGGTAAATCTTAGGTTATTTGTTTCATAGTTGAATTATGTCAATGGATTGGATATATTGATGTAGTTAGTAGATGTAGTATGAGATCCGCTATGGGCAGGATTGCATATATATGCCACACATCTTCTGTTTGCCTATGGATGGGTTTGTAAGTCGGCAAAGAACTGCAATCCATTCCCATGGAGTTTTTTTGTTTATTGTTCTACTCGCCAATAGATGTAGCATTCCTGTTGGTGGAGAGACGATGTCTTCTCTAACTCTACTTACTGTTCAGATGTACATTCCTGACAGTATAGTATTTTGTGTTGTCGTATTTTCATGCTACATTGAATACATAAATGTATCAGATGGATTGATGCCGGTTTGACTGTGAACTTTTTGCCTAAGGTTAAATCAGGGAAGAATATTTTCTTTTCAAATGCAGATCTATGTAGTTTATTCATACTCAACATCCTAAATAAAAATGCATTAAATTTAAGTTGGGTATGTACGTTTGCATGGGTTCGTTACTGGTTGATTATGTTTTTGGTTTTCATATTTGATCAAAATATATAGACATTCGGTAAATACTGATACCTTACGGTGAGTATCTAAGATGTATTTATGTCGGATGTCTTTTAAGTTATTGGTGTCAATGTGGTGTCTTATGATGAACACCATTGGGTTTCTTGTATTCCCTATGCAATTGACGGTATCAATGATTTTGTATTTTGATCGTTTATATTTATTTTGAAATGTTTTTGACCATGTAATCTATGTAACCGATCTATACTCAACATTAAAAACACATTTTATAAAGCCATCTGTGCGAACTTATAAAAAAATAAAATGTAAACTTATAATATTATGAAAATTAAAATGTAAAATAAAATTCTAAAATCAAGTTAAAATCCAAAGTAAAAGTTATTCTAAAATAATGCTAAATTTTATATGTGTGCGTAAATAAATGTTTGCGTGTTAATTATTCACAGTGGCTTATTTTATTCTTTTTTATATATTCTTAGATAAGAATTTGCTACTCCCTAAGCTAGTGACAATGGGCTAACGACCGGAATCAAAATTTATAAAAAAAAATTATTTTTTTTTTTTTTGACTTACATATCTGCCTACTCTATAAATTTTTCTAGGTTTAAATGCCTAGATGGTGCCCTGTAGAGCAGATTACATTAAGCTTTAAATTCACTGGATCATTACAATATATATATATTACCTCTAGTCTTTAAGAATGGTAGTTATAATTTACAATAAGAATGGCAGTTGTTATTATATGCCAATAATCAATACGCACTTATAGGAGGATTATATATATCTATACCCCAACAAGTAATAAAGGTAAATAAAGGTATTTGGCTTGGACATAAATTATTCTAATTTTAAAAGAAAAGAATGTGAGATTTATTTTTACACATCCGTAAATCAATTCATAAAGAGCAAGATAATTATTTAGGGCATAATGTTAATGTTTAACAAGAAATTTATTTAATAAGAAATGAATACGAAATTGTTTGACTTTAATAAAATAAATTCATCATAATTTATGAGCATGAGAGTGGGGCTTTATTTGAACTGAGAAATAACGATGCTGACAATTTACTAGCATTAAGAATAAATACGAAAATACTGGCTTGTCGGTGATTTGAGAAAATAGCAGGGTGGCTTATATTTGACAAGTCTTTGATGCCCTATGAAGGATCCATGGAACACAGGAAAAGCCAGGCTGGGACATAGCCATGAGCCTTTGGTGTTCCAGTATACAAACAAGTGAGGAAGTGGTTTCTTCCTAGGTAATTAAAGTAACAATAATATCACCAAAGACAAGCCTACGAGGCAGGAGATGGCTCATGTCAGCAGCGTTTGGAAAATGATGACTTAATAATCATCATGTTTAAGTAATAAAACCCTTTTTATATAAGAAATGCTCTACATAATGACCTGATCATGTTAAATTAAAGTCAAACATGCTTGACACAAATGTGCTTAAACACAATTATAAAATTATGCTAATTACATCCTCAATATCATGCCCTCCCTGAATATTAATATAAAGTATGAAACTTAAATTAGAACATATTGACATTAATTCCTTTATCAACCTTTTTGCAAAATAGCTTAATATGATTAATATGAATAAATAAAAATTTGAGAATTCAATAAAATAGACAGGAGCATATGTTGGAAATGAGTTAATAGTCATTATCAGCCGTTAGTAAAAATAACAAACATTTAATAAATTCTTCAACTCGATAAATAATAGAACTATATTAAATTACTTCTAGTGGACAAGAATTACTATAAGACTTAATATTATATTATTTTCATGAGATAAGTTAATGAAAGGGATTATTATCCAGTTGAAGCATTGTTAGCATATAATAAAAATAAATGACATTAATAATTATTCAATAAATATGATAAAGATAGTGAACCGAACCACCATCGTAAGAGAAGGGAAAGTTAACAAATATTAAATTTAAAGACTAGAGATAGAAAAGGAGAATTATTTACACAGATTAAGGCATTATGGAATGAGAAGAGCTTTTAACAGTAGTAACTTTAATAGGTAGTGTAAATTAAAGTTCGGAAACTGGCCAGAAAGTTACAGTTCATTAAAGAAATATGTTACCATTCTTTCCATGGTTGGTTCCTTAGTTTACATGGCAGAGTCCGATTGGGTTGAAACGTAGGCATGCATTTTCACTTATACTAATAGCATTTGGATTGATTCTTTCAGGTTTTGGCAGCACGATTGGTGTGGAAAGGTTTAAATTTGCAGCTACATTGAAGATCTTCTGGGGACTTCAGGTCCAGCAATCAGATTCCTGAAGTTAGTCTCTCACCATGATGGAGACACTATAAAGATTCATAATTTAAGATGCAAGTAGCTTTTAGTAGCAAGTTCTCTTAAACAAATATGGCTTCTCCCTCTCCAAACTTTTCCGGGCTATTTATCCTGTTATCTGGTTTCCCGCCTATACCAACCCTTAATGCCTGCAGGCTAAAGCTTCTTACCTTATCAAAGTTACAAAATTTGTTAATTGATTTTAGATACATTCCTTTGATAAAGCTTTCAAACTCATTAACTTTGAATTCATTTTCTAATTAGAAAATGAATTTGTAAATCAGAAACAATTTTAATTAGGAACCATCCTTACATTTTAACTGTATTATCTTTTTGCTAATTAATAAAACTTTCCCCATTGTCTTTGGGAGTGGGCAATCTGAAAGCTTATCGAAAGAATGTAGCTTTTAATCACTGAAATTTAAGCAAATTGGTATAAGTAAAATAAAATATTCCGACGCAATGAAACTTTATAACAAATATATATATTCCACTATTCATAAATGCATACACGCAATCCATGCAGTTATAATATATACATGTTTTCATTAATAAATTTTATCATGAATTTATTAACTATATTGATTAGTTAAATATTAAAGTAGTTGGTTTTAACACACGTTTATATAATACTGTTTTTTAATGAAACTAGCATGTATTGAATGTATAAAGCCCCATTGCATTCGGAAATACATGGCTAGTACTAGGGTTTGAAGTGGGCTACAGGTGAGATATCATGAAGCTTGGATCGAACTTATATCTGACCACTTCAATACTTCTTTAGTTTAGTCATCATGATTTTGCAATATTAGAATATGTCACTGTTCAAATTTGGATTACACTTCATTGGAATTAAATAATTTATTGTGTTACCTGTACTATCATGGTTGTAGTTTCATCATATGTTTGCTTATGTAACATACATTTGTTCCACTGAAAATATATTCATATTTGTGTATAGTTTGTTATCAATAATGTTTTTTAAATAAAAAAAATACATAAATCCAAATTTCATTATCAGGAAAATTAAGAATAAAAATGATACCATTTTCATTCTTGATTTTCTAGCAATGAAATGCAAATGACATTCATTTATATTTCACAACCAATACAAACTAATCAGCTTTCTTTGATATATATTGGATATCTATTTAAATATTGAAAATATAATTTAAAAAAAAAATTTTTAAAGATAAATTTCAGTTTGATAAATTTATGTAGAAAAATGCAAAAAAAAATTTTTATATTTTCTTTATAACATTAACTTCTTAAAAAAATGTTTTTTAAAAGTCTTTATTTCATTATATTTTACCCTCTGTCATATTCTCTTCATTATTACAATTATCTTTGTAATATAAAGTAGATTTTCTTTTCCCATAATTCATCATTCACTTCTACGACTAATCCTACTGGAAACATGTTTTTACACTTGTAGATTCAACACTATAGCATCCAGAAAAATTAAGCATGTACTAGATGATCTCTTAATTCTGTCTTATTTTCAAACTATCTTTACAATAAATGGCTGTCCATCTTTATATATACATATACTGCAGATAACAGCTCTATATGAAACTAATTCTAGATGAAATTGTAATATTATGATAATTTTAAAAAAAAATCTTTTAAATCACCTCTCCTTGACCTTAAAAATAAAAATATTGTATGTTTTGATAAGATTCCTGAAGAAGTTTGAATCCAAGCATCAAAACTATTGAAAAAGAAATGAAAAATTATTCAATTTATAAAATAGAATACACTTCCATATTTATTGTAGACTAATACTATAAATAACTAACTGAAGATAAAGTGCTTTCAAAGTTTCTGCTGAATTGATTGCTTTTAATACAAATAAGTACTAAATAATCATTTAGTTTTTTGCTCAGAAATATATAAAAAGCTTGAGAAACAAAAGTAATAACAATGAAAACACATCTCTTTAAACTTCAGAGTTTATTGCACTAAATCAGGCATGACAGTCTAAGTTTGTGATTATAGAAAATCAATTGTGTTTTTAAAGAATCAAATATCACTGTGGATGTATATGTAGTAAAACAGGCAAAACTCTCCATACAGTATCATGAGATGGTAGATAAGAAAATGCAAAATTAGTATCATAAACCCCAATAGCATGTTTAATCAGATTTAAATCACTAAACATCACATGATCATCTCTTATACTAGCACATAATTGTTATTAAACTGACAAGGGTCACAAGCCAGAAACTAGTCTGGGGATATTGGATGAGTAGGCATTAGATAGGGATTTTATGCACAAGCCTTCTAAGCATCCATTGATTACTCTGGTTGGCACAGGGTGACACTACTGTATGGAGAGTTTTGCAAAAAGTAAAATGAAAATGTTTGGTAGATTGCAGTTTATGGATAATAAAAATAAAAAAATAGCCAAAATAGTACTTAATTGGGTTATGAGTAAAGGGCAGGTAACAAGATGGGTGAGAAAGGTAATGTGGTATGCAAAAGATTTGGATAAAGAATTTATATCAGTATATTTGTACAAAAGATGGGATGATTGTGTTAAGAGGATTGTTGAGGGTTATAGTAGTAAGGAATGGGATAAAAGAATAGATTTATTAATAAAAAATAGGGAGTTAGAAAGATGGAGAAATAGTATGGAAAGTAAAAAGAGTTTAAATATATATAGAAATAAACAGAATATTAGGTGTGAGCTAATATATGATAATAGTAAGGAAAGTAGTTTATTGTTTGAGGCTCAAATGGGATCTTTAGCTACAAGAGAATATACATGTAAATGAAAAAATATGGGTGATTTGTTTTGTAAATTATGTAAGGAAGGAATAGAAAATATTAGGTATTTGTTAATTGAATGTAAATGATTGAAAACAGAAAGGGTACATATAATGAAGTTATGGAAGAATAAATATAAAAAAGTGATTATATAGAAAGTGAATTATTGGTTTTTACGCTGGGTTTGGGAAAAGATAAGGGGGATTTAGATATAAAGGTTATAGAGTTGACAAAGATTATGTTGTGGAAATGGGATAGAGCAGATTATGGGAAAATTTAGAGTGGGGAATGGAAAATAAAGTGGCTGACAAGTTTATCTGGGCATAATTGCTGAGATATTCTTGACTTTGTTTAAGGAGAAGCCACAATACATCACATCACATCCTTGTTTAATCAGATTTCTGGATTTCTCTAGATTTGCAATTATTTTGGATTCCAGAAAAATATTCTCATCCTCATTATATTTTTACTATCTATAGTTATTTATATATAAAATATTTGAACTGCCCTATAGCTATATTATTCCAACTGCAATCCCCCTTTAAATACAACTGAAATGTTAGCACTACACAAGTGGTATGCGTTGTTTCTATTTTTTATTTATATATGTATGGAAATATTTTCTGTATAGTGTATATATAATTGTTAACAATATTCACTTATTTTTATATGTATTAATTAAAACAACTTCACTCTACTATTTCTATCACAATTCTTACATTATTTTGTAATTTAAAATGTCATGATTTGTTTTCTTCCATTCATTTAGAAATTCTAGATGAACAAGTTTTTAAAAAGTTGGTTAAAATATTCTTTAGCATGTCGGTTGATTCAGTTAATGATTTCTTTACTTCTCCTCTTAGCACTTCTATGTTATCTTTTTTGCAATCAAGGAGATTGAAAAAAATAACTCATTTTATATTAAGTCAGATAATTCTGTAATTTTCTTCACTACTTAGCAATTTGAGTAATCTATTTTAAAAATCAATAAAATGTTGAAAATTCATTATTCAGCACGTCAGCTTATTCTATGATTTTTTTTCACCACTTATACTTAACAATTATTTTTTAAAGATCAAGTATGGAACTGATCATAAAGTAAATATGGCTGTTTACTTGAATAGAAAAAATAAATAAAGCATGACACACTGTTAAATAAGCATATTAATTTAAAAGTATTTGCCGAGTTGAAATGTCTTGTGGTACAATGCTAATTCACTGAGTAAAATAAAATATTTAAAAAGGTTTAATTTTTTTTATGTAAATGATCTCTAACCAGTCCATTGAATAATTCATTATTGCTCATTACTGGGTATCAAGATATTCTTAGGAAGCACCAAGGGTATTTATCTATTCTTGGTCAGCCTAGGAAGCATTAGCATATCGCACCAAGGGTATTTATCTATCCTTGGTCAGCCTAGGGAGCATTAGCATATTATCTCTGTTTCTCTACAAGACATATATGAAGAAAACATTGCCCTGTAATGAGCTATAAAAGCTATATCATCTTTAGTTTATTTATTATATACTGAAATGTGCTTTTGTATAATTTCTTTTCAAATGTATATACAGTGATGAATATGTTGTGATTATCTTTTTCAATGAGTTTATATTTCCAATTTTAAATAAAAACGTTACTTAAATAATCTAATTTTTGTTAAGATCTTACACTTTATGAAAAATTAAAAGTTATGTTTGGAAATGTACTTAGACAGCAGAGATTTCTGAATTTTAATTAAAATATCCTAATAAATTCTGCTAAATGTTAAAAATCATATTCAATTGGGGATCAGAGTGATCTATTTATCTATTCATTTATACAGATATTTTGCGTAGTTAATTGAGAAGATTTCTGCAAAGTGTATTTAGATGTCTATGGAAAATTTATATTATGTAGTTACTGCAGAAAAGTATTATTGTATAGCAGTTATTATTGGTGGGGGAGAATGTAAGATATTTGAAATGAAGGAATATTTACTCTTTCCGATTCTTGTTTTTTATTTTTATGAAAATAGATAACAATATGTAAGCGTCTATAAGAATCAGACACAGATGATACAGATTGAATAATACTTTGATGGCAGTGTTTTCAATTTGAATTTACCAAAAGCAAAAAAAGAAATAACTTCCTTTTTTGATTTTTAAATGTACAGTATTCATTTGATTATGCTATACTTTCATTTCGAAAGATTATCTTCATAATGATGTTACTGTTGTATGAACATATTTTATAAAGAATTTGGTTTTAATATTTGGATTCGTCTCGTATTAAAGAGAAGAAAATCGTGTTATTATTTGTCTGAAGGTTTGTAATGCTGGTATATTATAATTTTCTATACATTCAACATTCACTCATAAATGATGGAAATAGTCCAACATATCACATCTTAAAATCGTGTTATATTTATTTTTAAACAAAAACCTTTCTTCAAATAAATAATGGATGAATTTGTTGAATAGTTAATTTTTGAAGACAAAGTGGACATTGTTGTTGAATTCCGATTGCATTAGTTAAACATTTATTACAAAATACGTGTCCGCATACTGTTGACATTAACTGACGCTGAGTTTCTAGAAGCTCTTTAAATTCGTCAAAGCAGATGGGACAAGCCAAAGCTGTTCCACTACTATTAGTAGGCTCAATCTGCTGATTTTCCAAATGAGAAGCGGTGGACGATGATAAAGATAATCCCTGTGATTCATCTTCAGCTACTATTTCATTTTCACTTTCAACAAAGTTAATCCGGGAAGAAACATTATTTTGGGGGTTTTCACAATTACATCGTTCCCGATGACTAGATTCTCCTCGAACATTAGATCGATCTCGAATATTATATTCTTGTTGACTAGATTGCGTTTGAAGATTATATCTTATTTGAAGATTAGATCGCCTTCGACCAATAGATTGTCTTGAAATATGAGTGGAAGTGGGGGAACCAACAACAATCACATCATCATCAGAAGTCAGATCTAGTTCTATACTGGTAGTGATCCGCAATCGAATTCGATTAGAGATCGATTGAGTTTGATTACAGAAGCTAAATAAACGATTTAAGTTCATATTATAGTGCTAATGATAGATTAATATACTGCATTTTATTTATATACGAATGTATATTTACTCAATTTCATAACCCTTTCAATTCATTTTTAAAAAAGCACGGCATTCTAAGAAATAAACAATGGTATGAATCGATAATAAACGATTGACGTATTTACAACAATGCTATAAATATTTACTGCACTTAGAATTAAATGTTTTTAGAATATTTTATTAGCATTATTTATTAATTAATGATTTCACAATATATTTTAATAAATTAACTGAAATAAATATCATGCCTAATGATTTTATTACTTTTTTTTATTTTTATAGTGCTAATGTTTATATTGTAAGTTCTAAACATTTTCTTCATATAAAGGATAGTCGCAAACTCTATAGGCTTTGCTTTAATAAGGCGTAAATTGACAAATAAATATAATTTATTTCATTATAAAATTATTATTGATCTACTGTATGATAATGATCTTTCCAAATTTAATCCAGTTTCTTTGATCGATAGTCTCTCTTCTCCAAAACAGTATTCTCGAACTTTCTAACACATTCAACAATCTCACTTATGGTTTATTTCTAAGTCTTTTACAATCTCTTGGTTCCAGTTTAAGACTTCAAGTGTTAATCTATTATCAGCTTTTCTAGCAATGTATTAAGCCCAACCCTACTTCGGTCTTTTAATTCTTTCATTAATGTCAATGGTATGCCTGTTTGTTCTCTCACCTTACTTCACCGAGTTGTGATAAAAAACACCTATCAAAAAACCTTCTTTTCAAATATATAAACATACTCCCTTTTAATATTAAGGCACTCCAAACATCACATGAGAAGCTGTAAATATTCTATTCATATTTACACTTCATTAACGCCAATGGTAGAAGCACTGGTTTGGGGTTTGATCCCATTCTATGGCCATGGTTGCCTGTCTCAAGCATTAGGCAAGCTATGATACTAATGTCATAATCTAGTATTATATTTGTTTTATATTTGTATCACCATGTACATACGTGTGGGCACATACATGTACATGAAATAATCTTTGTTGTTGCATCATATATATTTGTAAATTATATTCATTTAATAATTTTATCTAATATTTTATCATTACAGTTATGCTTTAAATTATTTTCTGTAAAACTAACCGGTTGATTAATTTCTAATATTTTAAAAATTTATTTATTTTAATTACTAAACTTGAATATTACAAATTTAAAAGTAAATTATTAAACAAAAGGTTGGGGACCCCTGATGTAAGTGTTACATATAGTTTTTTTTAAGTGTCATAGCATTGGCCGGGACGCGAACCCGCAACCCGGACAACTGCCTGATAGTGCAAGGCAGTCGTGCTGACCTCTCGACCACCAATGCAAGACTATATAGTTCAAATAGTTTTGTTAAAATTTTGTACTAATTATTTCAGTTTGTAACATTTATATTTATCAGTCTGTTGTAAATTATAAAGTATAACAACATTCTAAGAATTTCATGATTAAAGTTTGTTTTTGTTGCTGATCAAATTCTTTGCTAATCTCCAGTCCAGTTAAATAAGCTGTAGATTGTGAATTGAGATTAGGGCTTTCAGGACTCCTTATAAAAAATTTAATTAAATTTTGCTATGTTTTGTGTTTTCTTTTTTCTTTTTTTAATAGCCTTGGGAAGTTTGTATTTTCCATCTTGGTATGAGCTAGCCAATAGCAGGAAATCATCATCGGCACCAACCACAAAAAACCACCAGGGAAATTGCAATTGGTAGTTGTCAAAGTCAGATGGATCCGATAGATAATTTTGGGATTAGATAAATAGCCCAAAAACATTTAAAGATTAATTATTCAGCTTAATTAGTGAAGAGTCCTGTTTTATTTGAGAGAAAATGTCCAAAATGACGGGGTGAAAAGAAAATAGATCGTTCGTCCCAAATCTGTCAGCAAGTCATCATGATGCTATGAAAGGCCATAACATCAAGCCCAGTACTAACGATCTGTGTCCAGAAAGTCCTCATGAAATGAAAACTAGCTTTAATCAAACCTGCTTTGAAGAATGGACCGTTTGCTGATTGGTAATAAGGTAAACACCTTTAAGAAGACAACAATTTTAAACTATAATTTTCAATCTTTTATTTTAAAATCCCAAAGTATAGATTTGTAATGTTTATACAACTTTCAGCATCATCATCAACCATTATCAATCCACTGCAGGTTGAATGTCTCTCCAAGTTCAATCCATCTTTTCTGATCTTTAGCTTCTCTTCTCCACAACACCCTTTCCCACTTTCTTATTTCATCCATCCATCTCACATGTGGCCTCTTTCTGGGTCTTTTACAACCTCTTGGAATCCAGTTTAAAATTTCAATTGTCCATCTATTATCATCTCTTCTAGAAATATGTCCAGCCCAACTCCACTTCAGTCTTTTAATTTTTTCAAGAAGATCAGTAACACCTGTTTGTTCTCTTACCCATACATTGTGTTTTCGATCTCTTCTTGTTACTCTCAACATGCATCTCTCCATACTTCTTTGAGTGGTTTGAAGTCTCTGTATTGCTCTTCTATTAAGTGTCCAAGTCTCAGATCCATAAGTAAGAACTGGCAAAACACATTTATTAAAAACCTTCCTTTTCAAACATATAGGCATATTTCCTTTTAGTATCAAGTTATTTTTACCAAAAGCACTCCAACCAATTTTAATTCTATGATTAATTTCATCCATTATGTTTCCATCTGTATTAATAATCTGACCAAGATATTTGTAACTGTTAACTTCTTCTAATTCATCATAATCAATCTTTATTTTCATATTTTGAGAAAATCTATTAAACATTACTTTAGTCTTTTTAACATTTATCTTTAGTCCTACTTTCATCTGATAACTCCTGCAACATTTCCTGTAACTCTAAAGCATTATTTGCAAAAAACAACTACATCATCTGCAAAACAGAATATATATATATTCTAACCTAATTTAAACGAATGAATTCTTAACTATTAAATCACTTCGGAAATCTAATCGCTTCTATTAAAGAGAATTCGGAAAGCCTAAACGCTTCCTTCTATGATTCGGGTAGCAAACCCTATATTTTACCTAATATAGCTCGACGTTTGGTTAGTTATATTTAATTCAGCTACAGCGATATGCAGTTCAGACAGAGATAGAATTAAAAAAAAAATTATCATTAATAAAATAAATTTAAAAAGAAAATTTAGAATAAACTACCATTCTTTCTCTATCCAAAACACATTCTCTGAGCTGTAAGTACTTGCACTGTTCGACAATGATGATGATGATTTCATGTCATTGTTAATATTACTGACTAAAACAAAACATTTATTAATTTGCCAATATGATCTCAATATTTTATTATTATACAATCAGAAGTTTCAATCTCTTAAGCCATGCCACGCTTGTAATGTTGATCATAATTCTTAATTTAAGAGCACTTATAATAATGACACTAATCTCAGGGTTCTCTGTTATATTTAATAAAAAAAATGCTCGGCAGTATTGTGTTGTCGCATATGACTGACATTCTGGTCGGCTATAGGAAACATTTACCTTATTTAAATTCCAGGTGTCTTCATCCACATATCAACTATTATAATATTTAACGAGATGATAACCATATTCAATAACAACGCATAATTTTGAATAATACAGCCATTTTATCCAGAATCTCAGTCGGAATGATGAAAAGACAAGGGTGCTTTTGTGTCCTTCCATCATCCATGACAACACAATAATTTAACTAAGATTTATTACTTAGACACTTCACTTAAATGTGTATGGAACAATGTGCAACCAAAACCTACTAGTTTGGGAATAAAGTGATTTTACACACACATAAAATAAAATGTTCTGGTCTGAAGTTTCAATTCCATAAATAATTCTTATTAAATTAAAATATACTGAAATATTCTGATCTGCTTACAATTGTCTATCTGGTGTATTGAATTTAAGATTTCATAAATGATTTCGGACTCAAGAAAAGTATTGCAAGTATTATGTAAATACACTTTTATTTAGCACACAAGAAAAATGACTCAAAACAACTTGTAACAAGACTATAATTTATTATTAAATTTTAACAAGATTATAATTTATTATTACAGTTTAACAAAACTATCCTTTATGATTAACATAATAAACAAACATATACAATTTATTCGATCCCATATGGATAAAACAAAATATAACTAACAGTAATTCGTCTATACTTTTAGACCTGGATTCGAACTACTTCTTCATCTTCTTTTTACATTTATGCAAATTGAATATAACAAAATAAATATTATTATCGATACATCAACTCATCCGTTTAGTGTATCTTATATGAACGGTTACTTAACTTTATTGACTATAGATCTGTTTTAAAACAAAAACAATTTGATTCTAGGCAATACGTACAAACGATTTTTATTATCATATCATTTAATTAAATGATAGTTTTTATTTAGATAACTTATTATAATTTATGGGTTATTTATCAGAAGTTACACTTATTATTTTAATATTTACCTTAATAACAACTGAAGTTGTTATACACATTGTATTCCTCAGTATAAGTTATATTGTGAGTGCTACTTAATCATTAACCCGAATTAAACCTAGTATTTGAACCCTCCATTGGCAAATAAAAATTTCTAAATCACGCAATTTTAAACTTACTCTCTCCATTGACTTACGTGTGGATTACCAGCACTATTCCGCCGCACAATCCAGACATTGATCATATATACTAGCACGCTATTTATACTGAATGGATCGTAAGGAATTAACCTCCAATATACCCGTTATCTTGCCATAACTTTCTAAACAAAACACAATATTCAACACCTTCTGTGGTGGAATTATCTCTATTTTCTCATGAGGAATATGGAATAACACCGAAGGTCTGTAGAGTTAACTACTACATTAAAATAGTTTGGTGGGTCCTTGCCTCTTACTTGGGCATAATAGGAACACACACCAATTATAATACTCTCCTGGGATTTTAATGAATGAAATACACTAAATACGATATAAATTACTGATCGTCCTAACTCTGAGAAGCGATCACTTGGGTTATAAACATACCCGAATACTAGATTTATCTATTCCCCTCATGGAAAATAAAGCTTTTGGGGAGATCAATTTCCATCCCACAAAATAAAGACATTACAGTTATTACTTATGCGAATCTTAAGCATATACCAATGCTATATCGGGGCAAGACAAGCAAATACACTAATTACACTAAATTTATGTTCCGGGGTATACTTAGATCAACGTCTGAAATCAATGGATAACACAGAATAAAACATAATAATTTTCACCTTTGCCAAAGAAACATTCAACAAGTAATTGGTAGTATAGTATCTTGAACTAAATTAAGTGAATGCGTTAATGAAGAATAATTGGGAATAAGTTCCTCAATTAACATAGTATAAATTTGTTTCAAACTTTAAATAAGTAATATCCTGTATAGCACTTCTCTTTAATTACTTCTGATAATTTTAACTAGATATTTTACCTATTAAGTATCTGAATTTTTCTTCTTTTACGCATCTAACATATAAATTTATACCCATAATTGCATATCATAAGTAAACACATTTTATAAAAAAAATTTTTTTTTTTTTTTTTATGTCAATATAAATTTAACCTAGAATAATTCCATGAAAACATACCTTTATGATTACAAGGTCATTTAAATATTACTTGACTATACAGCCTTTCACCTGTTGATATAAAAAAAAAATACACATAATTTTACAAATTAGTAAAAAAAATCATTACTTAACAAGTGCTTATTATCTCACTAGAAAAATGTTTTTCCGTTGGGCAATTTATCTAGATGAAGAACTTGATCCATTCGTAGTTCACGAAGCAAACTTAAAATAAGAAACACATTTTATTATTTCATTTATAAAAAAGTTGCCTCCATTCTGGTGCAATTAATAAATTAGGCAAAGAAAACATAGCAGCGTTGGATGTTAACTCTTCCTTGAATTAACTGATATAATTTTGGGATCCAAGAAAACAATACATATTTTAACATGACGAATATTTGACGATAGACGATCACATATACAATTCTTTTCTTTTTACTATTAGCGATACGTATCATTTTTAGCTAGCTGGCTTATGAATAAAATAATGCGCGAATTTTCCAAAATACTATTATTATAAGGACTGCAGCTGACTTACGTGGATATGAAGTTTTAACGACTCAAATTGATGTATAATATAACATATTATATTATGGTTATAATTAAGTCACGAATGTTTGTAGTTTTTATTCCTACTCTAGGAATTGTAATTTGTCTTTAATAAGGAATTCTCCGTAAAATGCACACATACAAATTTTCTGATATTTGCCTTGAGAAAATTTATATTTTCTTTTTAAAAAATATACAGGTGCATAAGTAAATATCCTTGATCATTAATATTATTTTTAGATAATTTTCAGTGAATAAAACATATTTTAACGTGGGGAGCTTACATTATTTTCAAACGCAGACAATTTCTTTTAGAAAGAGCGCGAAATGTTTCTCGTTAACTTCCTTTGGCTTTTATAATATTTCTTTTAATTATAATTTTTCTTTTATACCATGAAAAGATTATTAAATAAGGTAAAGTTAACAAATAATTGTTTATTTCCTGGAAATTACTTATATTGCTTAATTTAAATATAATGACGCTTTCCGTGATTACTGTAGTTAATACGGTCATTTTGAACTTTAGCATACGATAGTATATTTTTGCGTATAAAAAGCTTTAAATAGGTAGATGGCCACAGAAAACAGAATATCTTATCAAATAGGATTAGCCACGCATGATATTATTAAAAATTTACTGGACTTATATTTATTTCTGCAATAAAAAATAATAAAAATTTTGTTACCGAATTTCAGTACTGCTTCCTCCTTGTAAAACTAGAGTCAGACTAAACTTTCTTCAACATTTGGCGGTCTTCTTTTAGCGACCTCTTACAGAAAAATAATCATTTAATTATAACATAAACAAAAGAAAGGAAAAAAAAAAACTTATTACAGTCATATATTTTTCCATATGATTTAAATGGATTACAGAGTAATTTGACAACTAATGAAAAATAATAAATATACTTAATTAACAATGTTTATTAGTGATGTATAATTCTGTCTACATTATTATCTAAAATAATTTCAAAACTACCAGAAGTGATTGTGCTTTATGATAAGATACTCATCTACTCTCCCTCTACCCATCCAAAATCAATTACTGTTTATAATATGTGCTTTTATACTATATTAAATTGCTCTTATTGTTAATATTTTAATTAAATTATTCATGCTCTTCTTCAAAATGACATTGGATTACCAAATTTTTTAGTTATTTGCTTAAAACACATTACAGTGAGTAAATAGCATACTTTATTAATCACTTAATATTATTATTATTTTATCTTTTTATTTTCTAAAAAAGGATAGCATTGTTTTCCTGTGGAAACAATGCCAAATAAACCAAGTGTCAATAACACTAGGTTACAATATATATAATCTCTTCCTTTAAGTTTTCATTCTTTTTTATGATTTAAATGCTTCCTTTTTATTTAAAAATGATTCCAAGTCTTATAAATTAAATATGTTATTTAGAAATTAGATTGTTTGATATTTTATTTGATTTTTTTTTTATTTAAACAAGTTTCACCTTTTGTTTGTAATATTTTCTGTGTGTAATATTGGAGACGTAAATGTCTTTAAAGGTTATTATAATGCCTACTTGGATTTATAATATAACTGATATGTAAATGGCAATTAAAAGCCACATATAATTACCAATTTATTTAAATTAATAGCATCATTATGTGACCATATTTGATTAGTACTGTTCAAATTTATATCTGCAAATTATTTAAAAACGTATCAGAAAATATCTAATTATTTAAATGAAATAACTTCAATGTGTATATTATATTTATATATGTATATCTATCAGTTTATGTAATCTCTATTAAAATTTAAGATCTTTTATATATATAAAAAAAGCTTGTAAAGCCGTTATATCATCAAATGGCTGCAAATTTTAAATAATATTAAATAAAGCTGTGTTTTCTTTGGTATATGACTAACTCAATGTTTTCGGAACCATAAAGATTTTAAAATGTAGAAGCAAGCTTCTTTCTTAAATCAACCTTTTTTATATTCTTTTCATTAAAGACCCATTTCTTTTGTTGTTATGGACATTCTGTTGCAAAAGAGCCATTTTATTGAATCAGGAATTAACATGTTGTGATCATTGATGTCACAAACTTAATCTTTCTTTGTCGTTGTATTTGTTATAGGTGCAATTATTGCTTCTGTCCCTTCCTTGCTTTGCTTGCCTTAAGAGATTGAAATAAATCAGCCCTAAATTCTTGATTCACACATGAAAGTCGATGATTTCCTGGCTCGTGGATCTTGGTTTCCCTATCCTACCGAAGGGGATCTAGATCACCTAGTACGTGAAAATCCCTATATGTGAACGATATGTTTTAATTAAAGAATTGGCATGTCTTCACGGAATTTCTTTATTGTAGTATAAAATATGTTTGGTTAGAGGACCACGTATTTTATACCTTTTATATATATAGATATATGATCTGAATCAGTTAGGCAAAGCATAGTTCAAGGATAATAATGATTACTTTAGTTTATTGTACTTGTAAATTCATACCGCCTCCATTCTTATTATTATTGAAATAGATTCTTTTATATCCTGAAACGCTCTTTTGAAATCGAACGTCTGTACTCGTTTATCATTAATTAATAATTAAGTAAATAATTGATCGTTATTGGAAACGAATCATTTTGCTTCCACATAAGTTATTAAATCGAAATTCTATATTAATACAATTCTAAATTAATTATATGTATCTAATGATATTTATTCTTTTAAAATTGAATGTCAAAGAGGACCAACTCTTATTTGGTATTATTTATTCTTGGCACCTTAATTACCAATGTCTTCTAACCCTAATGTACGTACTCAACCGCACACTCAAACATTATATATTTTATGTTTTATATGTTAAACTATGTAATCAATTGTCCGTAATTGTAATCAAACAATCTAAGATCCCAAGTTGTATAAACAAATTTCTATCATTGTACAATCGATCAGCATATAATTTAATAAATTTCTTTGATATTTAATTTTAGATTGCCTTTCATTTATGTTGTTCTGATTCCCTAGTATAAATTATTCTCTTAATGGATGTTTATTAATATTGAATTCAAATATATGTAATCGGTCAGGAAAGTCATTATTATTATTACAGATCCAATTTATTAATTGCTACTAAATTAATCCTCAAACATTCCAAAAGGAATGATTATTATTTAAGTGTTAATTTCTCATGTGTGTCTTAATATTATATTACTCAGTCTCTGCAAACTGCGACTTCAGCTGGGCCAGAATAAAAAAAAAGGTATTACTGATATCATCAAAAACGTTATTTATTAGTTGGTAACTTGGGAATTCATGCAAATAGGTAGGAGTCTGCAATTGCCCCTTACTTATGTATCTTGTGCTTGGTCGGACTCTAGGTACTTTTGCTTGGGTTCTGGGTTTTGTTGAATGGATACATGCTTTTGAACGGTACACATGATCACCATTCTTTATGCTTACACGAGCTGTTTTTCACAGAGGTAAAACTCTATATCCAGTAACGCCAGGTAGTAGATAGGAATTTTATGCACAAACCTTCCTGCATCCATTGATTCATTGGCTTGCATTTTATGAAAGATTAAAGATTACATTTGAAAATGTATTTGGACAGCAGAGATTTCTGAATTTTAATTAAATTATCCTAATAAATTCTGCTAAATGTTAAAAATCATATTCAATTAGGGATCAGAGTGATCTATTTATCTATTCATTTATACAGATATTTTGCGTAGTTAAACGTTTCTGCAAAGTATATTTAGATGTCTATGGAAAATATATATTATGTAATTGCTGCAGAAAAGTATTATTGTATAGCAATTTTTATTGGTGGTAGAAAATCTAAGATATTTGAAATGAAGGAATGTTTACTCTTTTCGATTTTTGTTTTTTATTTTTATAAAAATAGATATAACAATATGTATGCATCAATAAGAATTAGGCACAGATGACCCAGATGGAATAATACTTTGATGGCAGTCTTTTTAATTTGAATTTATCAAAAGCAAAAAAAGAAATAAGTTCCTTTTTTTCACTTTTAAATGTACAGTATTTATTTGATTATGCTATACTTTCAATTCGAAAGATTATCTTCATAATGGTATTACTGTTGTATGAACGTATTTTATAAAGAATTTGGTCTTAATAATTAATGTATGACTAATCAATCATTGATAGAAAAAAATCTTTAGCAAGATTTGGCTTTGATGACTCTCATTTAGAAAATGTGGATCAGATTAGATATTGCACACTTTACAAGTTAATCTTTTCAGTCTTGCTATTTAAATTCTTCTATCATTGTCCAACCAATGTTTATAACAAACCAATGATCATAATAATCCATTTACCTATTCCATTACTAATATCATTGTACTTGGTTTGGTCAGGAATCACAATGAGCTGATTATAAAAACAAAATATAATTGAACTCTCATATATCTTTCTCTTCTAGTTGAAGTCTGTATCGTCAACATGCATATACTCTTAGCTCAGATTTACATTTCTACTTAAAACTTTAAAAAAAAAAAACGAATGGCCAATTTATTTGAAATATTTTATAAGTTTTATTAATTTATTTGAATTAAAAAATTAAAATTATTAGTTTTAAATGTTAATAGCTACGATTATAGATTTAATTCTTCTTAACATTATTCTCCAACATTGATATGATCATACTAGGTAAAACATTAAAATACAAGAGCTACAATCAATTTTTTTAAGCAGCTATAATAGAATGCCCACAAATTTAAAGGAAAATTATACATACGTACTTTGTTTACTAGTATTATTAATGTTTAACAATTTTTTTTTCAGAACACTTCCTTTAAAAACATTTTATACATTACTCTTTGGATTTGTCTCCTATTAAAAAGAAGAAAATTGTGTTATATTTATTTTTAAAGAAAAACATTTCTTCAAATAAATAATGGGTGAATTTGTTGAATAGTTAATTTTTGAAGACAAAGTGGACATTGATGTAGAATTCCGATTGCATTAGTTAAACATTTATTACAAAATACGTGCCCACATATTGTTGACATTAACTGACGCTGAGTTTCTAGAAGCTCTTTAAATTCGTCATAGCAGATGGGACAAGCCAAAGCTGTTCCACTACTATTAGTAGGCTCATTCTGCTGATTTTCCAAATGTGAAGCGATGGAAGATGATAAAGATAATCCCTGTGATTCATCTTCAGCTACTATTTCATTTTCACTTTCAACAAACTTAATACGGGAAGAAACATTATTTTG
Organism: Epiperipatus broadwayi; assembly: GCA_028023455.1. Taxonomy (NCBI): domain Eukaryota; kingdom Metazoa; phylum Onychophora; class Udeonychophora; order Euonychophora; family Peripatidae; genus Epiperipatus; species Epiperipatus broadwayi. Next base: position 164,810 of record JAQFVV010000711.1, on the reverse strand, counting down.
GGGGATGTTACGATTACATCGTCCCCGATGACTAGATTCCCCTAAAAGATTAGGTGCCCTTCGAAAGTTAGATCGACCTCGAATATTAGACCCTCCTCGAATATTAGATCGTTTTCGAAGATTATATTCTCCTTGTTGACTAGATTGCCTTTGACGATTAGATCCTCTTTGAAGATTTGATCGCCCTCGACCAATAGATTGTCTTGAAAAATGAATGGAAATGGGGGAACCAGCAATAATGTGATCAGAAGTTCGACCTGTATATGGAAAAATTGAAGAATCGAGTATATTTCTTGTAAATAGTTCTACACGGGAAAGGATCTGCGAATGAATTCGATTACAGATCGATTGAGTTTGATCACAGATGCTAAATAACCGATTTAAGTTCATATTATAGTACTATTGATAGATTAATATAGTGCATTTTATTTATATACGAATGTATATCCACTCAACTTCATAACCCTTTCAATTCATTTTTAAAAAAAAGCACGGCATTCTAAGAAATAAACAATGGCATGGATAGATAATAAACGACTGCACGTAATTATAACAATGCTATAAATATTTAATGCACTTAGAATTAAATGTTTTTAGAATATTTTAGCATTATTTATTAATTAATGATTTCAAAATATATTTTAATAAATGAACTGAAATACATATCATGCCTAATGATTTTATTACTTTTGATTTTTTTTTTTATATAGTGCTAATGTTATATTGTAAGTTCTAAATTTAAACATTTTCTTAATATAAAGGATAGTCGCAAAATCTATAGGCTCTGCTTTAATAAGGCGTAAATTGTCAAATAAATATGATAATTTATTCATTATAAAATTACTATTGATCTACTGTATGATAATGATCTCTCCAAGTTTAATCCAGTTTCTTTGATCGATAGCCTCTCTTCTCCAAAACATGATTCTCGAACTTTCTAATTCAGTCAACAATCTCACTTAGGGTTTATTTCTAAGTCTTTTGCAATCTCTTGGATCCAGTTTAAGACTTCAATTGTTAATCTATTATAATCTTTTCTAGCAATGTACTAAGCCCAACTCTACTTCCGTCTTTTAATTCTTTCATCAATGTCAATGACATGCCTGTTTGTTCTCTCACCTTACTTCACTGAGTTGTCTGAAGTCTTTGTTTTTCTGTTCAATATCCAAGTCTTAGAACCACAAATAACAACTGATAAAAAAAATCTATCAAAAAATCTCCTTTTCAAATATATAAACATACTCTCTTTTAATATTAAGGTGTTTCTACTAAAAGCACTCCAAACATCACATAATCACCATACTTTATGCTTACCCAAACTGTTTTTCACAGTGGTAAAACTCTACATACAGTAAAGTCAGACAGTAGATAGGGATTTTATGCACAAACCTTCCTGCATCCATTGATTACTCTGGCTTGCACTGAGTGGTGCTTCTGTATGGAGAGTTTTGCCTCATGAAAAGGACTCCAACCAACTTCAATTCTGTCATTAATTTTATTCATTATATTTCCATTTATATTAATAATCTGACTAAAGCAATTGTAGTTCTTAACATCTTATAATTCACTATTATACTCTTGCCTTTTCAGTATTTATCTTTAGTCCTACATTCCTGTTATTATTTGATAATTCTTGCAAAATTTCATCAAAATCTGAGCAATATTTGCAAAAACAACTATACCCATCTACAAATCATGACTTCAATAATCTATCCATTTTAATTCATAACATAAGTTGAAGACATACAATTACATTATTGTATAAGGTCTTAATATTCATGATACTCAAATCACTGGTGTTATATTTTTATAAATATTCTTTAAAATATGAAATATCCTCAGTCTATATTTTGATGCTTCAAAGCTGTAATCTCTGGAGACATGCTTATAGAATCATATACTTTTCATGACCTTCAAATCCAAAGTATAATGATAATTCATGTTCATTGATCCTTTCTATAATCACATTCAATGTTTGGATATAATCCATTGTGCTAAAATCACCTTTATAGCCAGCTTGTTCTTTTTAATATTAGAAGTACATTCTTCTAATCACCTAATACATCTTTGTTATATAGACGTAAATGCAAACAATTTTTATTTCTTCACTTGCCTTTTTTAAGACAACGATAACTCCCCATCATTTCCTGGAACATTTCCCTTCATAGGTATAATTATATAACTCATTCCTTCATTTGTAATGTCTATTTTATTTTATTGTTTTCTTATGATTGTATAATTCCTTAGGAACTCTTTCACCTATTTTGTGATGTCATCCTCTATATTTTGTGTTTATTGCTGAAACAATATTTCTTTTCATATTGAGATGGAACTAATTTTGAAATTTTCATTCTCATCTATAACTTTTCTTGCCAATCACTGATATAATCTCTTATATCACAATTAATCCTTTTATGTATCATTTTACAAAACTCCAGATATTGAAATTCTTTTTAATAGATCATTTAAAGGTATTTTCACATTCTTTTTCTTTTTTCCACATGTTATAGATAATGAATTGCTGATTTCCTTACTAGCTATCTCTATTGCAGTTCTTAGTCATGTATCAGTTTTCTTTTTGTAGATCCCCAGTTAAGTTTGCATCTTCTTCAAATCTGTGAATATTTTAAAATGATTAGAAAGTACTAATTTATATTCATAGAAATGTTTCTAAAGATTAGAATATCATTTATTAATACTATCTTTTTTAATGGTTTTCATCTCTAGTTTTGTTTTAACATTTATTTTACATCTTACCAATTAATCCTTATTTTCTGTACTGATTTTTTTTTTAAGCAATATTATATTCTTGAAATATATATAGTTAATTAATATAATCCAACTCTTCTGTACCTTAATTTGTATGTTTCCATGTTCACTCTGTTTAGTATTTTTCTCAGAGGAAAAATTCGTAATATATATAATTTCTTTCATCTGCAAATTGCACAAATCTATAACTTCTCTTATTTTAGTCACTATAATGAAGCCTACCCACAACCCTTTCTTGGATTATTCTAGCATCAAAGTGTTCCATGAGAATTTTAAAATGTTACTTGGTATGAACAAAATCAGTTTTATATTGATATAAAAAATCCTCTACTTCATCACAATGAGTATTTGTTTGATCATAAATCTGAATTATATGCTATTAGTATCTTCCATTAATTTTAATAACTAATGTGAATACTCTAAATGTTACACCATCAATCCCCACAATGTTGTTATTCCACTTTTTATTTATAATATATGTTGTTCAGATGACACTCAACTATTCACACTATCTCATACTGCTGATACACTTGTTCACACACGTTGAATAGATAAATAATCACAAAGTACATATTTTGTGCTAAAACAGCACTCATCAGTTAGTCCAGATTATTATCTCCAGGCATACATATAATCAATGTTCAGCTTATATATTAAGATAGACAATCTTCATACTTTAATGGACAGGCTTCAATCCCCTCCACTCCACAATTCTTCAGCCATCCATTTTCATTGAAAATCTGATGATGGACTGCTCAAATCCCACATTAGTGCCAACTATCTCATCCTACCCATGTTGACCATAAAATCACTTGGATTCCTCATGTACAGGACATAAGCCATATATGAGGGATGTGTAGATGTTACATCACTATATTTTAATATATGATTTTTTTTCTATAGTACAGGCTTTTTCATACCTGCACTCCAATATGCAATATATAGGGTTTGAACTCAGATGACCCTCAACTATCCATGCTATTTCATACTGCTGATACACTTGATCACACACATGTTGAATAAATAAATAATCACCAATATACATATTTTGTGCTAAACCAGCACTCATCAGTTGGTCCAGATTATCATTTCCACACATGTATACAATCAATGCTCAGCTTATATTAAGATAGCCAATCTTCATTCTTTAATAAACAGGCTTCAATCCACTCCACCCCACAACTCTTCAACCATCCATTTCTTTGAAAATCTGATGATGGAATACTTAAAACCCACATTCATGCCAACCTTATCATCCTACTCATGTTAGCCATAAATCACTCTGACCCTCATGTACAAGTCATAATCCATTTTCATACATATATTTTAATAAATGAATTTTTTTCATAAGATAGTGTGGAAAGTTGAGGGTCATCTGAATTCAAACCCCCTATATATTACATATTGGAGTGCAGGTATAAAAAAGCCTGTACTATAGAAAAAAATTCATATATTAAAATATAGTGTTGTAAGGTCTGCCCATCTGTTGTATTTAAATGGATTATGTCCTGTATATGAGGGGTCAGAGTGATTTATGTTCAACATGGGCGGGATGAGAAGGTTGGCACCAAAGTGGGCTTTAAGCATTCCATCATCAGATTTTCAATGAAATGGATGACTGAAGAGTTGTGGGGTGAAATGAATTGAAGTCTGTCCATTAAAATATGAAGATTGGCTATCTTAATATAAGTTGAGTATTGATTGTATATATGTGTGCGGAGATGATAATCTGGACCAACTGATGAGTTCTGGTTTAGCACGAAATATTTATATTGGTGATTATTTATCTATTCAACATGTGTGTGATTAAGTGTATCAGAAGTATGAAATAGTGTGGAAAGTTGAGGGTCATCTGAGTTCAAACCCTCTATATATTACATATTGGAGTGCAGGTATGAAAAAGCCTGTACTGTAGAAAAAAAAGCATATATTAAAATGTAGTGCTGGAAGGTCTGCACATCCCTCATATATGTATGTAAATGGATTATGTTTTGTACATGAGGGATCAGAGTAATTTATGGTTGGTAGGATGAGAAGGTTGGCACCAATGTGGTCTTTGAGCATTTCATCATCAGATTTTCAATGAAATGGATGGCTGAAGAGTTGTGTGGTAGAGTGGTTTGAAGCTTGTCCATTAAAGTATAAAGATTGTATATATGTGTGGAGATGATAATCTGGACCAACTGACGAGTGCTGGTTTGGTGATTATTTATCTATTCAACATGTGTGTGATCAGTGTATCAGCAGTATGAGAGAGAGTGGATAGTTGATCGTTGCTGAGTTCGAACCTCTTATAATTACATATTGGAGTGCAGGTATGAAAAAGTCTGTACTGTAGAAAGAAAATCATATATTAAAATAAATGATACTCCAATTCTGCTTTCAATATTTGTGTCTTTTATAGTAAAACACATACTCGTTTATAATTTTTCTCTTCACCAACATTTCTTTACTATTAGAAAGTATTCTTCTAATTCCTGTCATCTTTTTTACTCAAAATTGATCTGCAGTTGTAGGTAATAAATAAAAGGTCATCAATGCACTGGCTTAAACTATAATCAGGAGTTTTGGGCCACCCAGGTCCTTTGGCCAACAATCATTCCCTTGATTTATGGTCTTGCATTCTCCTGGGAATAAGGGTCATAATTTATTTTTATTTGTAATGATTGCAAGTATGTAGTAAAGAAATCATTTACATATATTAAGCTTGCTTTCAAGAATATTCAACTGATGTTCAAATAAAAAACTATAAGGCAATTGAGAAGAAAGACTATAGTATTTATTCACCTTACACTTATAGGGAAAATGCCAGGAAACTCACTCCGCTGTCTATTACATCCACACATTCACATTCATTTAGTGTATGAATAACATGTAGTAATAGCATATGCAATAGCAAAAATGTATGAATTTATATTACAAAATTTCCTGTTTCTTTTAAGATCCCCATGAGGAATCAAAAGATTTTTTTTCAGGTTATAATAAATTCCTTTCTACAACTAAAATGATTATTACAATACATTAAAATTTTTATACATACACATAAACAATATCAAATACTAGCAATTATTAATAATTTTTATTAATTATTAATAATTTTTATTAATCATTCTTAGACTAGAGATTATATATTTAATGAATATTTCTGTAGTGTAATTTTCATTCTCACACAAGATAGGGACTGGTTTTTATCCATTTTTAACACTTTGAAGAATAAAGGGTGTAATTATAAACATATGACCAATGACATGTGAAAAAGATCTATGACCCCCAAGATGCACTTTACTAACTGTAATAATTGTCTAGCTATATATATATATATATTGAACAATGATAAAGATATATGTAAGTGATTGTGATCTGAGCCAACTGATGAATACTGATTCAGCAAGATATGTGCATCTTGGGATCATATATAATTTTCACATGTCTTTGGTCATATGTTTGTGATTAAACTCCTACACATGGTGTTAAAGTGGATAGAAACCAGTACTACTTATTATGAGAGTGGTGAATTGAAAATTATACTAGAGAAATGTTATTCATTAATCAGTAATTATATTTATAATTAAATAAGTCAATGATATAGTATAAAATATCATACAGCAATAATATATATAATAATAATCACATAAAAAGCTCTTTTCAGCAAATATTAATTTTTATATTTATATGTAAACAACTTTAAATACAACACTGTAAGTATTCAAATTAAATAGAGTTAATCAATATAACATTTAACATCATATATATCACTTCTATATAAGTATGGTGTAAAATAAGCATTTATTAAAATTAAATGTATAAAGTAAGTTAAAATTAGTTGTTACCTGATTAGCAGGAATCAGCTTAAAATGCAATTAAACAAAACAAACTAAATAATCATATAATGAAAAGAATTTAATTACTAAAATACCAATATAATTACTAAGTTATAATTGCGTTGATAATTAAAAGCCATCCTGATCTTAAAAAATTAGAATTACTCCAGAAAACAAAAGAAACCAAACAAATAAAAGGGGGAATAGTTGAAAAGAAGAGTTAGTGCATTTTGGCAAATCTTCGAGAGCTAGTGTTACAAGGAAGCAGTGTGGGAATTGTGAATCACCCAGGATCTTGGCTCGTGAGAGTTAAGTGAATAAAGTTTCTTTTACAGATCATCCTGATCTTACTATTAGTTGATATGCCTTAAGGGCCACTAAGGGTTTGAAGTTGCTTAGATTGTAAAGGTAATCATTTACACCTTATATTGATTAATGAGGGGTTTAGGACAGAGAAGCTTTATATTCTCAGAATTACAGTTAGTTATCATACCTTATTGTATGTACATATGAAATTTGTCTTATTAACATAGCATGGCATGGACTGTCTCAATAACATATATATATATTCTGACCTATCGATTGTATTCCCAACTACATATCGTGCAGTCACATTGGACGAGCAAAATCTAACCTTCTGTTGGTTGAATCTGATGCCCTTACTAACACATCTCGAGCTCCTAAAGTTGGCACACCATAATCTGACCTGCACCATGTGTAGCTCCACTACACATCATGCCCCACATTGGGGGCCATAATCTGACCTTGTCTCGTGCACTTCCAGATAATATATGATATAAAATAAAACGGGTTCTATCTCAGTTAATAATTAATAACTAAAATATTCAGCATTAAAATTAAAATATTCCACTAGCTCAAATTTAAAATTCAAATAAGGTTCAATTTATAAAAATATATTAAATAAATATTTAATATTTTCATGAGACTTGAAGTGAAAATACAGGTGACAAGATAGATTACATTGAGCCAATATCCTACAGGATACTACCTCAATGGCATAAGAACACTATCCCCCCTTATTACTATTTCAAATAACAAACTCATAGTATTCTTACGACTTTAATAACTTCTACTCACTAAGATTAAACTAATAATTAAATCTTAATCTTGTATTTAATAATAATCTAGCTCAATAAAATAATCTCAGGCTCATAAAGTTTATTCTAAGTTAATTTAAAAATACGGTAGTAAAATATGAGAAGGGATTTTATGTCATAATCTACTACACTTAAACTAATAATAATAAATAACAATAATAATATTCTTCATTGTTTAACTAATTCTGTGTATCTTTTCTTTTCGTTATATTTTTATTACCATAATAAAATAATTTTATATAATCTTTTATCTTCATGAATATAATAAATAAATATGTGGTAGCATATGATAATCTGACAAACAAAATATGTGTGGCAACTGATAACATCTGATTCAGTATACAATTGTGATAACTGATTTATGACCAATAAATAATGTAAGATTATGATTATCTAATTATAATGAATACCAATAAAATATTTAAATTCTTAAAATAATTCTCTATTTATCTTTTGTGCAAAATTATATATTTGTTTCGATTATTATGCATATATTGTGATTTCATGCAGCGATGTGGAGAAATAAATAACTCGAACACAAAATTTTTGAAATAACAAAATTTAACAAAGTTTATTACTAATAACAAATAAATCAACAATTTATTTACACTATTTACAGTGGATATCCTTAACTTTTTTACTTTACAGTTTGATCTACCGGGTTATAAAAAAATAATTTATATTTCAATTACATCTTTATTTAGATTTAGGACAAAATTTAAAAAAAATGTTACTATTTGGTCTTATTACAAATATATTTATCTACTTTATTAGCAACAGCATTTTATCTCTAATATTATTAAACTATCTTATTTTAAAAAATTCATACTTAGAAAACATTCCATAGAAAACAAAATTTTATAATGAGTATGGACTTCTCAAAAATATTAAAAAAAAATTTCATCTTGCAAAGTCAAAGATGTTACACAAAATATTATCCAAAATTCAGTACTAGATTTTAGTATTTATCACACAATTTTTTACTAATCATAATATATTCTTCTTTAAGCCTTACTTTAGTTTAATATAAGTGTAATCATTAATATATTTCTGTTAATCAATAAACAAAATATACTATGCATATTGTTTACATAATCTACTTTGTACTATTGTATTTAAAAAAAAATATGCAATACTTATTTTTCTCTTAAAAAAAATAATACTAAAGCATTTAAAATTATTATCACTTTAAAGAAAATATCTTTGTTTAGATACTTTATTTTAAAAAGTTTATATTTCATTTCCGAAATAAAATTCAAAATATATTCTAGGATTCTTTTCTTTCCTTAGGATACTTTGGATCTTCAATTTTAAGTTATAATATTCTGCTCCTTATAAGCAAATAAACTAATCTTATACAAAAATGATAGCATAACATAAGTTCTAAATTATTTATCATTTCTCTTAAACATATCTTACTGAATGATGCAGTTACATGAAATAAAGATAGCGAAAACAGATGCATAGGATTAAGGAAGAAAGCTAGAGTATTACTCTTAACATATCTCAAAATCATGGTACAGTGCGAAGAGGTATGGCATTTACTTGCCTAATATCCTCTAATACAGGGACGATGTTAAAGCTATTTCTTCAGCTTTATTAGAACATCAAATATTTAAAGTAATATAAACACTGTCCAATAAAATGTGTATCAGTCATAGGGCTTTGTTAACTATGCTGATATTCACATAAAGACTAAATATTATTTCCATTCCTTATAACATCCTATTTCTTAAAACATCATCTTGGTTTCCTGTTCACTAAGTACTTCCAAGCCACTATCTCAACATTATTTATCAAGATTTTTCTACATCTTACATCGATAAAATAACTATCTGCATTTACAAAAACAATAAATAAAATTCATTAATAGTTAAACAATCTTACGATCTCATAAGAAAAGTTGCTTACTTCATTGCTCTGTATGTTTAATCATATACAATCTACTTAGACAATATTTGAATATCCAATGACATGAAAATTTTAAAAGAATCACATAATTATTTATGTTGGATTATATCACTACTAAAAAAAAATAAAAAAAAATTGTCGTATGCATATTTCCAAATCAATCCTATCTCATAATGTTTTTTAAAATGTTGTATAAAATGCGGTACATATAAGTAAAAAACTTTTACACTTCATTCTTCCAATTTATGGATGATCTAAAGAAAACAAAAAAATATATACATTATGAAATAATAATAGTTATTATTATTACCAATAACCTTTATCTAGTCATCGTGTTCAGTAGGCTTTTCTTTATCCACTTGAGCATTGCAGATATAAAAAAAAAATTCACACCTACACACTTTATTAAAATATTTTTACCTAAATTATTAGATTGTTATATTATAAAATTTTAATATTAATAAATTAATGTTTTTATGTTTTTCCTAATCTTATATAAAAATTTAGATTTAAACTAGGTTAACAAAATAAAAAGAATCAAAACTATAGTTACATATTTTCTTGACGATAGTTCCTGATAAGTCCAAAATGCTTATTATTTTCTTAGAGTTTTTAAAAATGTTCTCCTCTAAGTGCGTTAAAGTTTAAAATAAAAATAATTATTAATCCATTTAGTAAAATTTAGAAAATAATCCTTGGTTTTAATTTAAGACGATAATTATTAAATCATAATATTAATTAATCCCGTGAAGCTTCTTTTTAAGTATTTTCTCTACCAATATTCTCTGCGTATCCGATGCATCAATCCATCTTATTTAACTTTAAAATATTCGATGAACTTTTAAGTACTATTTGTATTTCCATGGATCCATCTCTTATTCAACTATATGTTCACTTTTTTATATAAGTTTCCTTCTTGATACATTTAAACTTTCATTTGGTATTTTTTATAAATCTCTTTTAAAATAAAACTTCAAGTATTTTTTGAACAATTCTTTTTCAAATACATTTTAAATAATTCTAAGAACGGATATTTTAATATCAAAAACGCTTCTATAACATATTCTCTTGGGTTTTTTATTTAATTCTTGAAAACACTTTTAAAAATGCCACCTTCAGAAAGTATATAACACTTTACTCCTTTGAACATAATATTCTATAAAATAATTCATGAGACATAACTGTCTTATCACCATTTTAAAATAAATCTTAAATAAACTTATAAATAATAATGCATCTCCAATTTCTTCATTAGACTCCGTATGATGTCAGAGCTGTGGTTTTTTATGTACCAAAAAAAATTCTCCAGTTATGCATAAATAAAGCTGTATCAATAAATATTTCAAATATTTTTTCAGTATTACAATTTATATCCATTTTATTTCGTAGTATATCTATTTTTTATTGCGAAGCTTAGGTTAAACTTTTAGATAAAATACGATTGATAAAGGAACTTTAAAAAATTTAACAAAGCATGTTAAACGAAATTATTAAAATATTTTTTAGTTTATACTCTCTTTTGCAAAAAATATTTTTTAAAATTATCAATTAGTTTTTTGCAGATAAAGTTATAAGAAAGTACTAAAAAAAAATTGACTAAAATAAAAAAATTTAAAATACTATCTTTTACTAGTTATAATTTACCTCTCTCCGGTTTCAATACATTATTAATCTCCCCCGATAACTTAGTTACGACGATATTTATCGTCTGTAAGAATACCTATTCCTATTGGTTAATTCCCACTTTAGCTTAAAAACAAATTTACATATTTTTAGTTTATAGTAGAATTGAATTTCAAAATTAAAAATCGTGACGTAATGAACTTAAAATATTATTTCAAATACCACTTTTAAATAAATTATTATTTTATTAAAACTATTTAAACATTTACAATAACTTTTAAAATAACCTTAAATAACCTTTCTTAATATTCAATTTATCTATTTTTATTTAAATAAAATATTTAATTTTTATATTATAAAGGTATTCGTCTTTATTACATTATTTAAACATGTTATACGATAGTTAACTTAATGTTTAATACTATTTATTTTTATGATAGGCAATAATTCTATCCAATTCTATAATATAACTTTTAAAATATTTTAAACTTTGTTATTAATTCAAACACGCGTGTGTGTGATAGTATACATTAAAAATCACATGATTATAACTTTGACAGACGATTTTCAATCTATTTCTCTGCCCAGATTTATAAAATTGATACACTTATTATATTATATAAAATAATTATAAAAAATTTGGAAGAACAATTTAGAAAATATAGAATTAAATATAATTCTCACCATCATAACGTTTATTTTTAAAATGTACAATATTAATTTTTGACTATTTAAATATGATTACAAATTTAAACATAGCATTTATTAACTATAAGTTTTAAACTATTAAAATCGAATTTATTAAATATACTTTTAATTATTTACAGCTGTGTTATTTAATATGGCCAGCTTTTACAGCCATATGAAACAATATTTAAAGCTTTATATAACTATTTTTAAATGATTTTATATACTACGTATTCTCTTTAGCTTCAAATTGTACTTTAAAGATATAATTGACTTAATATAATTAATGTATTAAAAGAACATATTCTAAATTTAAAATTTTTTAGTAATTAACTGTTATGAATTATTACCGACCTATAGAAAAGGGCACAATATATTGTAATGGTCAAATATGCGCATTTGCGCAACAAAATCTAGAACTCTGATAGATCATCCTAAGGCCGACCAGGTTTACGGTGGTGGAAGCCATGGCTCTGGCCTAACCCTAGTTACTCTACCATTACTCATAGACTTACAACCATACAATTGACACAGTTGAGGTCACAGCAGCACTTCTCTTCTTCACGTGCCAGCAGTAGCTCATCAGTAGCACATAAGGTGGTAACAATGGGTATTTTCTATAGCATATTTATATAGGTATCATGTGGCACACATCATTATTAATTATATATAAAATTTTAATAAATTATAAAGCTAATTACTAAATATTAAATAAAGTGAGTTGGTGAGCAAGACTAAGACAAGAAACCAATGTAAATTTAAAATTAATTTAATAAATTCAATGTAAACAATAATTTAAAAATAATAATAGAGTAAATAGAGGTTTGATTTCACATGCAGGTGATTTAGGGACATTACAATTCAAAAGGGTTCACACGTAAGTGATGTATTATCAATAGCAAATTTTGGATGTACAAATTTAAGCAGCTTGGTTTACATATATATAAGTTAGTTTACTTATAAGTGATTTTGGAGGTTTTTGCATTTCCGTCTATATATATGTAGCCTCATATCACACGCAGGTGATAGCAGGTAGGATACAATTATTTATTTGGCTATACATATATATCTCTATCACTCACAGGTGATAAATGATAATACAGTAAAACTTTACATGAGCTTAATATGAATTTTAATTCAGAACGATTTGACTTTGCTCATGGTTATCTATGCCAGATTTATGCTATAAAGGGACTTAGATTTGCCATATTAGCGGAATGATAATAAATTTTGTAAAGAACATAATTTAACTAGCATGAATACTTTAATATATTCTCTACACAGTAATATGCAATTTAGATTGGATTCTAGTCAGATCAATGCTGAATTAACAATTAAAATGGCGGGTTGAACTGACTAATGAAAGTTAGACTTCAGATACAAGTGCGTAAAGAAAAACATAATTCTGAGTCTTATTGCATCTCATATGTGCCTTATTCACAGGATTTTTACCGGGTAATAGTTCCCTGGGACCGATTCTCATTGCTGTGGTATTGGAGGCCATTTTAGTTTGGCAGATCGAGTAATTTGTATATGTGAGTGGGAGTCTTACGCTCTGGATGAGTCTCATGCTCCTTTTACGAATACTTACACTCTGAGTGAGTCTCATGCTACATTTAAATGAATGCAGAATGGGTTGGCATGTACCAGTCACCATCTGAAGAAATAATTGCCCGAACTAATGGTAATGGTGCAGCATGATGACATGCGACCATTAAAGACATACAGCAATAAGAAAATACGCCATAGCGTTTAGGACACATATGCACCATTGACTAGATAATCATATTTAAAAATTAAAATGCTAAAATACAAGTTTCTTTCAGGAAACTACCTACATCAGTTCATGTTACAATACTCTTAATAGTACTAATTAAGGGAATTTATGAATCCAATCCACAAAGCTATCTATATAGGCTTTGATTTAATTAGCTTAAGGAGGATTACAGCATATGGGGAAATAAAATTTAAACTTATAGACTTATGCTGTATTTTTATCACTTTAACTAAATATTTATTTAAAATATCAACTTAAAAAGCAAATCTATCTTATGGTGATGATACGTTTGTAATGATTTTTAATTCTAAACATTTTATCCTTTCCAAAACAGAGCTTTTTACTTCGTATATAATTATACGTGTCATATATATATATATGCACACTTACATATATATGCGAGCGAATCTTTATTTAGTACTCGCTAATAGTTTAATTTAAGAATAAAGCTCGGTTTTGAAGTTTTATAGCATAAACAAGATAACGTAACTAGATAATAATAAGATTTGGCATAGATTAACTTAAGAAATGCATTTTAAATCACAATAAAATTTTAAGCAAGGGAAATTTGATAATTGTTCATTTTAAAAGAAAGTTGTGCAAGGTTCTCTAAAATATGGTTGACTTAGTTTTATAATGCTATCTCGGAAGTTAATGACGGCAAACATTCTCATTAACTTAAGACAATAATAAATTATCATAGAAATTTTCATTATTACTTTAAAACTAGCTTATTGTATATTATACGTTACTAAATAGATAAAACATTTAATTTCTACGTTAAGCAAATTGAAACAGATAGCATTTAATTACTTATAGTCAAATTAATACTTAACCAAATCAAACATTATTTTGCGAGTAAACCAAAACATAAAATCATACAATTATATTAATAAAGATGTGTGTGAATGTGTGTATTCTAGATAAATCATAATTCATGTATAGATGAGTCCAAATCAACTCAAGCATATTAAATCATTTAATATTTTAAACCATTCAATAATTTGTTTATCAGGTAAATCATTTTTATCAATTAAAATCAGTAAAATCATATTTTTATCATTTATATTAGTTTCTTTAATCATATCAGTTATATTTATATATCAGTTTTAAAATCAGGCAAGGCTTTAGGATTTAAATACTGTTATTACATTGATAACTTGGGTGAGTTTTTAGATTAAAATCATAAAACAAAATATACATAATTTCATTTACAATATTAAGATGGCCATTAATTTAAAGTTAAGCTAGCTCTTAAATTTGGAATTAGTTGAAGATTTTAGATTGGAAAAAGTAATTACTGTTGTTTATCTTGATCTTTCTTTGTACTGGTGTGGTCTTTGGATAGCGTGACATCTTTTGGTGCTGGTCAACTCGTGTTCTTTCGGCTTAGATGGCTGTTTGCCTGGCAGAAGGCTAGTTCTCGAGCCTGCTTACCCCGACATGCTTGTTATTCAATTCACTTTATTAAAATATATATCTTGATGACTATTAGAAAAAATATTTCAATGAATTGATCTCCAAAGATGGCTTCTATTCCTTTTATATCCTTATCCCCCCTGTCCTTCATTATTTTATTTTCTTAGAATTGTTTTCTTGGCCCGTACGATAGTCACCAATTATCGCAGAAGCCTGCTGTGTTAAATCTTAATTAGGTAAAAAAAAAAACCTATTCACAGGCCGTAATTTATTCAGTTTTCTAAGTTTTATTCTAAATATACATTTTTAATTAATCTAATATCAGTAAAGATTAATTATACTGGCGACCGTGTGTCCAGAAAAACAAATCTAAGATTTGGAAAAAACATTTTATTATATATGTAACATGACCGTTCTAATTTACCGATATATGCAGAATTATACAATTTTGAAAATATATAATTTAATAAATATATAAATTTATAGAAAACGCAATGCTTTATAATCTATCAACATTTAAATTCTTGCATATATGTAGTCTACAGTTACACATACAATTAGTTTTTCACTTAGCAATTATTAATAATACATATATGTGCATATTTTGGCTTTATGAGTATATAAATGAATGTTACTGTAGATATTTAAACATATACGCACACATACATGATTGAATAATTTACATTTAAAATTTAGGCGGGATTTATTTAGATCATTATTAATAAATATATGATGATTGGTGTTATCTATATATGTATGAAAAGCTGACTGTTTCAATATATATATATTATACACGTAACCCAAAACAGTTGAGAACTTTATCATTTTGTATATATACTTGGGTTAAGTACCCATGTGCTAGAACAGTGTTCTACCTTATTAAATTTTTTCCTCATGTTAATTGTATCTATAGGCTGCACACATGTATATTCAGGCATGACACTGAATGATGAATTGCTATCCTCACTATAAACCACATATTATGCTTAATATATATGCTAAATGATGCTTAATATATATGCTAAATGAATAAACTATGTTCTTAAATTAACCTGTATTACTAATTGTCATTTCTTGCTATAAACTAGTTAGTGAATTAATATTCATACTCCATAATTAACAAGTTAATATACAGCAACCTGGCATATTCAAATTAGTCTAATCTAAAACCATAGTGAAAATTAGAGATTAATTACAAAATGTCAGTTTTTGGACAAAACCCTATTGGAGAGTTCGATGCGGACAACCTGCCAATTGGCCAATATATTTATCACATGTTGAACATTCCTTCATTCGAAATGGGATTGAAGACAATAAATGCAAAGTAGCTGCCCTCTTATGTTTCTCCAGCAAAAAATTATTGAAATTGTCAATAAATTATATCAAAATACTGTTGATGAGAATGTACCATTCGAGAAATTAACCAAAAAACTAAACAAATTTTTTTGGCCCTCACCCATCCTGCCACATAGCATGTCTACAGCTAAGAAATCAGAAACAACTAAACAGTGAAACAATCAAACAATGTAATTTAGTCCTTAAGAAGTTAGTGAAAGATTGTGCTTACGGGGATTTCGTAAAAGAAATATTAGATCAGTTACTATGGGGAATGTATGACAACAGGCTCAGACAAGAGTTATTAACAGAAACTGACCTAATCTATGAAAGTGCTATAAAGAAAGGATAGTTTATGAGTTAATTTGAGAATAGGCACAGTGTTTTAGATCAAAGGATAAAATTAACAGGCAAGTTTTTTAAAATTGATAAAGCAGAGATAAGTTCATTCAAACATGAACCTCAAAGAAATGACAAAATTAAATGCTACTACTGTGGGAAAACAGGCCACATAGCTAAAGTCTGTAAATGGAAAAAAGACACATGTTTCAAATGCAGAACTAAGGGTCATCTAGAACCTACATGCAAAAATGGAGGAACCCCAAACTTCAAAAGTGAAATCATGGGTACAGAAATGGGGGGGGGGGGTAAACCCATTGACATACATTACGAATTGCAAATCTGCAATAAAAAAATTAGAATGGAGATAGATAGCATGTCAGGTATTTTCATAATGTCAAAAACAGACTGGAGAACATTATAAGTTACTAACTCCAGTATTAAAATAGAGGGAACTAACATTAGAGCTCAGGATGTGAGTGGAAACACCTTGAAATTATTTGGTTGAGTAAAAGCACCAATCAGATATCAAGAAAAAATAATAAAATTACTACTATATAATTAGTTAAAAGGGAAATCATCCCAATAATAGGAAGACAATGGTTTTCATCAATAGAAATGCAAGTTAGTGTAGTGAATAACAATTATTATAAAACAAGAAATAAAAAGTAGGATATCCTGATCTATTTAGTGAAGAATTAGGTTTAATAGCAACTACCCCAGCAGATGTAGAGTTAATTGAAAACACAAGCACAGTTATCTGCAAACCATGGAAAATTCCTTTCATGCAGAGGCAAAATGTTGCAGAGAAAATTCAAGAATTGGTTTCCAAGGACATCCTGACACCTGTAGAAATGTCAGACTTGGTCACCCCTATAGTTGTAATCACAAAAACCAATGGAAAAATACATATTTGTAGTATTATAGAGTAACAGTTAATAAGTATTGAAATAAAGTGGTGAATCTCATACCAAATATAAGAGAGGTATTTAAACTCTGCATTAGTGGAAATATTAACATTAACAACACCAGTGGCACTGTTTACATACAATAGGTTTTACATTTGGGATATCAACAGCACTGAATATCTTCCAAGCAAAAATAGACACTATTACAAGGCTTAGATGGAGTCATACCATATTTTTAAGGCATACTCATTTCAGCACCCTCTGATGAGATGCTGCATCAAAGGTTATATAAAGTATGCACCAAACTACAAGAATTTGGGGTGAAATTAAGTATACAAAAAGGGTGTGGAATGTGCAGGAGTTGCCATTCCTCAGACATATAATCTCCCAAAAAAGAAAATTCCCACAGCAGAGAAAGTAAAGGCCATGCAAAATATGGCCAAATCCAAAAATGTTAAAGAACTTTAGGCCTTTTGGGCTTAATAAATTATTTTGAACCTTTATAGATCAAGGCTAAAATAACAAGGCCATCTTATGATTTGTTAAAGAACAATCAATAATGGCAGTGGCTAGAGATACCCAAGGAAGCATCTAAACAAACTAAAGCCCTACTTTCATCAGACAAACTACTAGTACATTTTGACAGCAATCTCAAAGGGCACCTAACAACAGACACCTCAGAATGGGGAGTGGGAGTCATATTGTGTCACCCATGCTGCAATGGCAAATTTCCTATAGCCTCTGCCTTATGAATCCTTTCTAAATCTGAAAGAAACTATAGCTAGTTTGATAAAGAAGCTTTAACCATTATGTTCAGGTTAAAAAAGTTCCATCAAATATATTCAGTAGACACTTTACTATTTTAACTAATCATAAGCCATTACTGAAAATTTTATCAGAAAACAAGCTAGCTCCTGACCATTTAAGCCCACATATGCTATGATGGAGAAATATATTGGCATCACATGATTACCACCTGTCATGCCAGAAAGAGAAAGAAATTTGCCATGCTGATGTCCTATAAGAAACCCCAACCAAAATGGAAATGCAAACTAATGAAATACTAGTCATCTATACAGATGCCTTGCAGTCATACATCTTCAACAGTAACACAATAGCAAACTTAGACAAAAGCCAATGAAGGATACCTGCTGCTGTTATATTAGATGAGGAATGACTGGTCCCTCAAAAACTGACATATCTGTCATCTGCCTTTTGGATAAATAGTGAAAAATTATCAATTAGTAAAGGATGCATCTTAATGGGGGACAGGGTTGTAATACCAACTGCTGTTAGACAAAAAGTATTAAAATTATTACACAAGGGTCATCCAGGCATGGTGCGTGCAAAAGCCTTAGCATGGACTATATCTGGTGGCCAAAAATACCCATAGATATTGGGGAATTACATTTAAAAAATGTACAGCATGCTAATCTGAGATACACATGAATCAAAAGGTGTACAAACAATGGCCCAAAGCCACCAAATCATGGAAGAGACTCTATACAGACCATGTCAGTCCAATATATGGGAAAATACTTTTTAGTTTTGTCAATGCATACTCTAAGTGGGTGGAGTATTGCATCGTGAAAAACACAAGTAGAAGTAAAGCCATACAATACTTAAATGCAATTTTATCACAACATGGACTCTTGGAAGTAATCATTTTCGATAATGGGACAGGATTGACCTCCCAAGAAATGTTATATTTTGTCCATATGAATGGAATAAAACACATTTGTGATCCCCCATACCATCCTGAATTGAATGGTCTCACCGAGAAAACTATTCAACAATTAGAAAAGACATTAAGAAAAGCCAACAATAATGGCATGCTAGTTACATTATATGATGTCATGCTTCATCGACATTCCACCCCATCGACAGTTACAGGAAAATCTTTAGCTAAGATGCTGTTGGGCAGGAAATTAAGGGCAATGCTAACAATGTTACTCCTCAAAATGAATGGCCACATCCAAAATGATCGCGAATACAATATGTACGAAATTGGAGAGACAGTCTGGGTATGCAAAATCATCAGAAAGAAATGAACTGAAGGCACAATCACAGGCAAATTATCCAAACAAATAGTCACAGTCCAGAAAACAAATGAAATCAAACAGATAAAAGAGGGAGCGGGTAGTTGAAAAAAAGAGTTAGTGCATTCTGGAAAATCTTTGAGAGTTAGTGCTACAAGGAAGCAGTGTGGGAATTGTGAATCACCCAGGATCTTGGCTCCGGTACATTAAACAAGCAGATTAGTTTCTTTTACAGATCATCCCAATCTTATGATTAGTTGATATGCCTCAAGGGCCACTAAAGATTTGAAGATGCTTAGATTGCAAAAGTAATCATTTATTCCTTATATTGATTAGTGAGGGATTTAGGACAGAGAAGCTTTATATGTTCAGAATTACAGTCAGTTATTATATTTTATTGTGTGAACATATATTTTATCTTACTAACATATCTTGGTGTGGACTGGCTCAATGATATTTATATATATCATTATACGCTTAACCCAGAACAGTTGAGAACTTTATAGTTATGTTTCTATACTTGGGTTAAGCATCCATGTGTTAGAACAGTGTTCTGCCCTATTAGATTTGTCTTCTCATGTTAATTGTATCTACAAGCTGCATGCGTGTATGTTCAGGCATGCCACCGGATCATGAATTAAATTGCTAGCCTCATTATAACCATCTGTTATGTTTAATATATGCTAAATGAATAAATTGTGTTCTTAAATTAACCTATATTACTAATTGTCATTTCTTGCTATAAACTAGTAAGTGAATTAGTATCCATGCACTGTAATTAACAAATCAATATACAGCATTTGGTCACACTGAATTTGTAAGATAAAAAATATTTATTAAAAATACAAAGAACAAAAAGATGGTTTTTGCAATAACTATGCAAATTTATTCTGGAATCACAAATATGTGCACATATGTTACATGCCGGCTCTTTACATTGTTTGATATCTTTCAACTTATTTGACATAAACTTTCAAAAAGAAATATTTGCTGCAGGACAAACGAAAACATCTTCATTGTTATATGATATATTTCTAGTATTATCTTCCCAATTAAAGCAAACAATATTGTAAATTAACAAAAAATATATTATATTGGAAATTACATTTTTAAAACGTAAAATGTCTGCCTTCTCTTGCCATAAACTACTTTTTTAGATAGTCAATTACTTTAAAACTCAATTCTTGTAGATAATCTCACAAAGAAATGCTCTTATGCATGTAGATTCAATAGGCTGAAGACATATTGATTGGCTGTATAATTTTAGCTTCAGGTTTGATATGCTTTACATTATTTGTTTTAATATTTAAATACAAGTATATAATATATATTTTTAAGCTATATGTAATTATGGGGGATTTGAACCCAGACTTTCAACCTCTTCTTTTGTCATCCACTCCATCTTATACAGCCGATACACATGACTACATACATGCAAAAAAAAAAGATCTCCAATAAACGTATTTTGTGCTAAACCAGCATCACATTTATAGCAGTTCCATATCTTCTATAAACTATGCAAAATAATACTTTCATATTCAATAAATTTTGTCGCAGAAGCAATATAACTATAAAGAAATACTCTATCTTTTAACTTGTTAAATGCAACAACAACAAAAGAATTTTGTGCTTCTCCTTAATACCCAAGAACACTTTACTATCTAAAGATGCCAATATATTTAAATTGTATCATATTCTCAAACTGTTATTATTCACATTAAAATGGTGCATTTTTTTCCACATTCCTTGTTGATAAAATTTTTTAGTTTTTTAAATATTATTTATAAAACTTAATCTTTATAATTTGCATTCAAAACATCAAGAACATTCTATACATCATGTTTTGAATCAGAAAGAATTATACAATCATCACAAACTATGAATCTAATAGCTAAGATCAAATTTGTGTGTTTGCTTTTGAATGAGTTACATTAAAAATCTCATCATCAAATAAATATACAATCCTAATGCCTGCTTTCTATGCAACTTCAGCTTTTATTTCAAATCCCTTAGATTTTTTAACAGCAATAATTTTACTTTGTTATTCCATTGTAAAAAATCTGTATCCTATGAAGAAACATTGGTTTACAAAAAAATAATGGTACTTTTCTATTCTATCACATCAGCCACTTGATGGCATTGATGCTAAGCAAAAACACATACATATAATGGTACTGGGCCCACCCTGTTCTTTGTGAAAGAATATAGAGAAATCATACGGGTTAACATAATTCATTTATTTCCTTAATAACATTTACTGGAACAATTTTATGTAAATATATGTTATTGAAAATATTCTATTCTAGTAGAATTGCCTGTGGGTCAAAATCTTCTTCCTTCTCTCCTCAACAAACTTTACAACTACATCATGGTGACCAAAAAATGATGCTGAGAATGCTTAAATTACTAAATTGTCTTTTACTTTTTTGGGTCATTTTTAAAAAAGGTTAAAAAAATAATTATTTATTAATTTTATTTATTGATTGATTTGTTACAATAGCTATCTTTGTGTATAGATCTTAATGGGACACCTATTAAGAACGATTAATAATTTCCAACTTTATCGGCTTCTTTCTTTAAATTATGCCCTTTTGCTTGGGTTTTTCAAAATTAATTAATCAATGGATTCAGTATTTGGACAATTACTTTTGGTTACTCTGGATAGAACTATGAGAATTTTCACACTCATGCATCCTTTTTTTGTCTGAAGGGTTTAACATAATTCATTCCGATTTCCTTCATCAATTTCTGTGATTTAGTCGAGAACAATTTGACACTACCAACAAATTTCAAACCGCATGAACTCCAAGTCACCCCAAAAAGTCAAATTGTGTATAGATCTTAATGGGACACCTATTAAAAATGATTAATAATTTCCAACTTGATCGGCTTCTTTTTTTAAATTATGCCTTTTTGGTTGGATATTTCAAAATTAATTAATCAATGGATTCGGTATTTGGACAATTACTTTTGGTTACTCTGGATAGAACTATGAGAATTTTCACACTCATGCATCCTTTTTTTGTCTGAAGGGTTTCCTTCATCAATTTCTGTGATTTAGTCGAGAACAATTTGACACTACCAACAAATTTCAAAACCGCTTGAACTCCAAGTCACCCCAAAAAGTCAAATCTTAGTCCTGCAATGTAGGCCAGAGGGCTATTCCTTTTTCATATCCATAAAAATTAAACTTTATCAATTGACCTACCTTATTGCAAATATTCTGTTCCAGTAGAATTACTAAATTCCCTGTGCAGGCCAATTCTGTGGATTGCAGTTGGCACAATTTCGACCTGTCAGCCATTTTATTTGTCACAGACATGTTATCACGAAAATGTGACTATCATGTGAGCTTGTTAAAATCTTGCTTGGACCTACCCTTTCTGAATTGATTTGAAGGTTCCACAGCATGGCGATGGGTGGACAATTTTTAGTAGGTAGTAGTAGGTCAAATGATTTGTAAGTTAATTTCTTTGCCATGCTTGGACCTCCCTTTCTGAATTGATTTGAAGGTTCCACAGCATGGCAATGGGTGGACAATTGTTAGTAGGTAGTAGTAGGTCAAATGATTTGTAAGTTAATTCCTTTGCCATGCATATTTGAAGAGTTGTGGCAGGCTGAAGTCCAGACACCCTCACATGATACTGTAATAAACACTGAACTGTGAGAATTGGGATAAAGTGCATAACCTTAAAACAGGCCGGCTGCTACTAAATGGCATCTTTTCTTTGCTTTATAGCATAGAAATTGATGCCATAATCTGTGGCTGCCAGCTGCCACATACTAAACAGCCTCTTTCTGTACTTTTTGGTAAAGATATATAGGCCTAGAAGGCAGTGGCTGCATAAATGGCATATTTATGTGTTTTTGCATATAAATAGTGCCATTAAGCAGCTGACATAATAGAATAGGAAACTACCCA
This sequence comes from Epiperipatus broadwayi, assembly GCA_028023455.1. Classification (NCBI taxonomy): domain Eukaryota; kingdom Metazoa; phylum Onychophora; class Udeonychophora; order Euonychophora; family Peripatidae; genus Epiperipatus; species Epiperipatus broadwayi. Next base: position 141,142 of record JAQFVV010000711.1, on the reverse strand, counting down.
AATAATTTCAAACATTGAAGCAAACCTTCACAAATAACTGAGACAATGACCTTGTCTTAATGAAAGCAATGTGTATAGTAATTTTTTTTGTTCATGATATTGTTTTTTATATTTATCTGATAACAAAAACAATATCTACAGTTCTATCCCATTGAATCACTATCTGATAAACATTCATTTATAACTGGAAGCAACTTATATAATATTTTTTTAAAAAATACTATTGATATAGTGGATTACAATTCTATTCTATATTAAGTCAACTCACTTTTATGCATTTATTTCATATTCTATTAGCTTATGTCAGCTGCTTGATGACATTTGCAAAAACACAGAAATATAATGTTACCGGGCTGCCAGCATAAAAATTAATTTTTAATATCTTTATACATTAATGTATATTAGCATATCTACAAAATCAACAAGTTTGTTTATTTGTTATTTAGTTCATGATGTGGAATATATGTATATAAATGAGAAGTTGGATGATAGAAATTAAAATGTTCAAAACAATTTTTTCTTCAAATTTTACTCTCACCCTGCTATATAAGGTGGAACTCGTTTGTAAATAAATTAGACAAGTTATATTTATTATACATGTATACTTAATCAAACCAGATATGTATTAATTATGCATTAGAAGGCCAATAGTAGCTCTGCTAATTTAATCTTTAGGACAGAGAACTTTTTCATAGATTTATAGATTCAATAAGAATCAGATCTATGTGCATAAATAGTCCAACAATGATAACTATTAATAATTACTCATGCTAAGAATAAAATGCTGATATAATACTCGCATCTAAATTAATTCAATGTTTTTAAGGAAAAGGTTTTTTTTATTCATTTCATAATGGATTGTTTTTTTCTTTTTTTGGTAGCATAATAACACATAAGATGGTATACCTATATATTAATGTTAATAAGGTTGTTTGACTGTATCTGCAATACTATGTAGTATTTGGTATCATGTGTCTACATTCTTTTAATGCTTTCCAAAATACTTTATCGGCCGATCCTTAAATACTGAGCAAGATTCTGGAGCCAGTCTCCTTTTGAAGAGAACATTTTCATCAACAGGAACTGCAACGTGGAGACATCTCCAGTCTCATCATTTTGCCACACACACACACATCTCTTGGCATGTAGAAGAATATGTTGTTGTTCTGTAAAAATGCCCCCACACCAGCTTTTGTGGATGGCAGTTGGCACAATTTGATATGGGTTGGTTTTGCTGTCAGCCATTTTATTTGTTGCGGATGTGTTCTTGTGCAAATGTGAAGTGGTTGAAATCTTGCTTGGACATACTCTTTCTGAATTTTTTGAAGGTTCCACATTAAGCATGGTGATGCATTTACAATAGTTAGGAGGTAATAGTAGGTCAGATAACTTGTAAGCTAATTACTTTGACATGCATATTTGAAGAGTTGTGGCAGGCTGAAGTCCACACATTCTCAGACAATACTGCAGTGAGCTTTGATCTGTGAGCATTGGAATAAAGTGTGTAACACAAATCAGCAGGCTGGCCACCAGAACAGTATGCAAAACAGCCTCTTTCTGTGCTTTTAGCATAGAAATAAGGCCAGCAGTGGTGGCCACATAAACGGCATATTTATGGGTTTTCACATGTAAATAATGCCATCAAGCAGCTGACATGAGCTAATAGAATAATACCAAGGGTGCTTAAAAAAAATCCAGGAGTTTTCATTGTAATATATTATACTTTATTTTACCTTCTAGAAATCTTATTTGATTACAAAGAGTTGTTTTAATTCTTTTAAGATGAATATCTTCAGTTAAATATAAACGAGTAAATAAAATAGATATAAAAAAAGCCACTGTTTGAATTTTTGAATCTCCATTTAAAACTCATGAATATATTTCTTCACCTATTTAGAATGTTATCATTATCATATAAAGTGTATAAACCATTTGATTTATTAGAATAATATTTTCTTTAGTTGTATATATTATCTTCATTTAATCATAGAAATAACTCAAGTGAGTATAATCAGCAAATGGCTTTATATCTGTTATAATTTTATTCCACCAATCATTTACAAGCCTTTTTGTCAATAAACTTCTGCCTTTAAATCTCTACATTGCTTATAAAACTCTACATTTAATTTAATATTGTGCCAAACAAATAATGCTGCATGTTTTTTTCAATCAAATTAATAAGAATACAGTAACATGATCACTTATCTCTTATGCTAGCACATAACTGTTATTAAACAGGGCTAGCACATAACTGTTATTAAACAGGAAAAACTCTCCATCTAGTAGTGCCACCCTGTGCTAACCAGAGTAATCAATGGATACACCAAAATGTGTGAGTGCTGAACTGAATTCAGACCCATATGACCATATAAGCTATTGAGCTTAGATTGAAAATATTATTGTGTTTTCAATTTCATTCTCATGGTTTTGTAGTTAAGTAGAGATAAAAAGTGGCTGCTGGAGGGTTGCATTAGATCCTAAGATCTAGGTGCAGTACTCTCAGATCCAACCTCACTGACAAAGCCACAAGTCAGAAACTAATCTGGGGATATTGGATGAGTAGGCACTAGAAGAGGATTTTATGGACAAGCTTTCTGCCATTACTCTGGTTAGTACAGAGTGACACTACTGTATGGAGAGTTTTGCCTGTTTAAGAATACAATCATTATCAATTAATCAATCACTCAAAATTATTCATATCCACAACACACTTCTTAAGATCATTCCTTTCTTAATAATATGATAAGCTTGAAAATTCAAATGCAAATTTTATTATTAATTGCTGATGGAATTCAGTATGGATAGTAGTGACTTCTAAAGAACAAAAGTTCAAATTTTTTTATCAATTTTTTTTTTTGTATCACTATGATTAAAATAGACCTATTTTTAATGTAACTATCAGATTAGTTTTAGAGCATATTAGCATATGATTTGTCCAACCACCAGCTCTTATAAGAGGTCATGTGTTATTAACTATGTTTTACATTCTAACTCTTAACTCTAATATAATTGATAGCATGTGAACGTTTGAAGATAGATCTATCCACTTTTCTTTATAGTAATTTTTCTCAAAATATTTATGATAATCAATATTAGGGTATGTGTGCACACAACAGATATAATAACATTAGATTATTTATATTTTCAGATTCAATATCATTATTATTTTAAACCAAATGTTTTGTTTCCTATCAACTATACACTAAAGTGTTCAAAAAAGAGATAATTTAATGCTACCCATCAAAGAATAAAAACGAATACAAGCTTTTTTGAAATTGAATATAATATTAGAGAGTTCGATCTCACAGTAAATACAACAATATGAAATCTTCATTCACTCAATAGGCCTTTCAAAAAAAAAAAAAAAAAAGACCATCTAACTATTTATTAGTTGTCAAGCGTTGGTGGCCGAGTGGTTAGCACAGCTGCCTTACAAACAGTTGTCCCGGGTTAGCTTTCCGGCCGATGCTTTGACACATGAAAAAAAAAATTAACTACTATCTATTAGTTTAATTAAACTTTTTTATTATTATTATGAAATGTGAGTTTCACTAAGTACAGCCAAATCAGTCTTCAAGATAGACATCTTTTTCACTACAAGTAATGCTTGAATTCAGATCTTCAAGAGTTCAAATTAAGCAAAAATTTTCATATGCTGCTTTTAAAAAATATTAAATTACAGTCTTCAGCATTCCCAAAAACATATAAATATATTTAAAGATTGGTATTTATGCTGAAAGCTGGTTGTAGCTTATTATTTATTTAGTATCGATATATATAAAGTTTTATAAAATTAACAACAATTTCATTTTATTATAGAGCTATATATTTAAAGAAGAAAATCAAAAAATTAAGACATTTCCAGCAATTTCTATAAATGAAGTAAGCGGTTAATCAATCAAGTGTAAATTAACACTTGGTTACTCATCCTTGCAAATATTTTGTTTCACGGTGGCCAAAAAAAAAAGTTACGGCGGTCAAATTTTCTACTACGCAAACTACATGTTTTTTGGAGTATATGTATCTGTGAGAATAGAAGGAGAGAGATTAGTTGTGTATATATGCTAAAGAGAGTGAGTAAATATTGGCTGTATATATATATTTAAATGTTAGTTTTAAAGCATTCTTCAAAATTTAAAACTCTCGCATAATTTGCCTTTCTAAGTAATTGTTTTTCTTCCCTTAGGTATAAAATGGGAGTGTACTAAGTTGAGTGACTGAAGGGCAGTCGAGGTTTTTAAACAGTTAATGGTTCCCCCATCCCCTTTTGATTATCATTCTAGATAAAAGTAAGGATATATATATAGTAGCAATAATATATATTTGTTACTATATAACAACTAATATATATATGCACAGATAATAAAGCTAGAACATATATATGGGTTGTTTGTTTTTTTTTAAAAAAAAACATATTCATTGTAATTATAATCAAATGGAGTTTATTCATAGTTCCAAGAATGTATAGTGGAATAAAAGATTTATATATACCCAGCAGCCGCCTATCGCGTAATTATGTGGTGGTATATACAAAGGCGACATTTCGAAAGTGACTGTCAATCAATATAATTTTATTAAATCTTAGAAAATATATACAGTATTCCACTGTATTTTTTTTGTCAATATCTTTTCTATTTTTATTTTTTAACATCCAGGCAATGCTTGTTACGGTAGACGGTCATTTTCAAAGTTAAAACTTTTCCAACACCACTAAAATACAACATTTGAAAGATTGTCAAATTTAGCTTTCATAGCAAGTGAATCCGAAGTTGAAGATTTATTCAACTGACCACCATAATTAAAGTAAATACGGCTAATATTTTTTTTAACTTTTATGTCTAAAATAAAATACTATCGTTTTGTATACTATATGTTTATTTATTTTCTCATAATTGGGTTTATGTTGTTTTTACTTATAATACTACAAAAAAAAAAAAAAAAACGTGGCTATGAGGGGAGGGGGGCAATCGTAAATGTAAGCAAAGGCGGCAGAATGTCTTAATGCGGGCCTGAAATTATTTGAAAAAGCTTAACCACGTTAATTGTAAGTTAATCGAGTTTCAGATTAGAGAGCATTTTAAAGTGACATTTACACAATATTTGCAAAGAGAAAACAGATATCATTTTTGAAAGTAGATATTAAATTTTCGTGGGTAAAGGTAAATTTACATTCTGCTAAATGTTCATCAGCCTAATAACCTGATTTCCCTTTTTATAAATGAGTCAGTACTGGACTTACCTGAAACTTTTATTTTAGAGTTGACCTCGGTTTATAATTTTTCACTTCATTGGAATTTTCTCTAATGGTCCATTGTTTTGAATGAAATGATTTTTTTTTTATAAAAAAAATTCATTTAGAATTTGAAAATTAAAAATAAAATGTGGGTTTATTTTGGAATTTTAGTTTGCATTATAATAAATTACTCTACGGCTGACTGTCCCAAGAACAGAACCTTTATTGGAACGAATCTGAATTACGTATTTGTAGGATGTCCTTTTGAATTATTATGCGATACCCGGCAACCAGTGGATATAGCTAATCCTATATTGTGGATTTTACCTGATAAAACTAATATTCAATATAATAAGAATTTTACTAATCTGTCTTATATAAAAAGCAATGGAAATTTGTACGTAGCATTTGCAGACTTAATTCACGAAGGTGAGTTTTTATGCGTAACCCAGCGCAAAAAAGTGTTTTCAGTTGGATATGCCTATGTAAATTTAGCTCCAGTTTACGATTATAGTTTTGAGAAGTATAAAACTCGTGTCATTACAGGAATAATTGCTGCGAGTATTATAATAGCGTTTTTTGGTATTGGTTGTATACTCTTTCGTTTTCGGAGTAGAGGATACAAACAAAATAAAACTGGAATACATTCTGCAAATTTTGATATGGCTTTTCCAGGTGCAATAAATAGTCATAAAACAGGTTATAGCAATCCTCCGATGATAGAGCTAGTGGAAGATTCAGGAATGTACGATAAATCCATATCTGAAAAAGTATCACATACTATCAGTAATACTTCTGCTGTATCCTTCACTACGAAGACAGCAAGTGGAGACGGTTCAGTACATTTATAAGAGTAAATATTAAAATAAAGTAATTTATGAAGAACTGTTTTTTTTTTTTAAAGTTCTAACATTAAATATTATTAATATTATGAAATCAAAAATACTATATATATAGAGAGAGAGAGACGTATATAAAGACTAAATTTATCTGGAGTAAGAACCTCTAGTACGTGTCAAATCTAATATATATATATATATTAGTAATCAACTAAAATAATTTGACCTAATAACAAAAACATAATCTTTTTATCTTTTTTAGGATTGATGAGCAAAGATTCTTTCACACTGAAATAATAAAATAAATAATATATTTAAGAGTGAAAATTCCGTTCTGTATTATTATTATTATTTTTAACCTTACAATTTTGTCTGTTATTAAAATGTCAGTTCCAATCACATAATGCAATGCATTTTATGACTGCAATACTAAATAATAAAAAAAATTGACAAATCACCCAGCAGTTTACATTTTTTTGAGATTGATAGAAAACTTTTTTTTTCTTGAAATGTATTTATACTGCTGAAGTAATTTGCCTTTTTTGTGTGTGTGTAGCATTGCGGCGACAAACATAGTAAAAATGTATTGCACGTGACGAATGAAATTAACATCTCTTCACATTTATTTACATATAATTTAACTTTTGATTGATTAGATATATATCCTGGTTTTAGTATTATTCATGATCTTTCTTTGGTTCCAAATTCAAGATCAAAGAAATATATATCTAATATTTGTTAAAAATTTATTTTTGGTATCTGGTGACATATTCTATATGAATGGTTCTATTTTCTAATTTGTTTCAACATTTTAATTTTATTTATTTAAATAATAATAATCATATCTTTTCTTCATCTTCTAATTCTTATAATTCAGAGTTACAATAACAGTTTCTTTTACCTTTTTTAACATCTCTTCCCCATATGTCTTTTTTCATTTTTCCATAAATTTAAATATATATATATTTGCATATCTTTCTATAAAAAGTCTTATAGAGAAAATCTGTGTTGTTTACATTATATTAAAACATTTTTAGAGATAATTAAAGTAATAAAATTGTGGAAAACAATTAGATGAACTTTTCTCTTTTTATAATAAAGTCACGCTTTATATGATTATGCATTAAGTTATATATACTGTATATACCATATTTTGTACTTATCCATATAAATATATACAAACATTTTGCATATGATAAGTTTTGAATTATCTAAATAAAACAAATTATATGTCTTCTGTATATTTCACTGAATAATCATTCATTCTTTATTCTTTTTAATAGATTTATAATCTAACACGTTTATATGTTTATCATTTATTTTCTGTAATTTCATGATAAATAATAGATTGAGAATTAATTTTTAAAAATAGCAAAGTCAAATTTAGAAGTTTTTGCAATTATTTTATATGTTCACAGCGTTCATTATATTCAATGTAATTTTATGTTATATATTGAAAGGTTTCTTCGTCGTGTTTCAAAATATAAAAATATAGAAATTTACATTTTCCAAATATTAGGTCGGAGAAAGATTAAAGATTATATTTAAGTTGTAAAAATTTTTATTTTATAAATTTTCAATGAGCGTGATATAATATATATAATGCAAATAATTTTTTTTTTCATGTGTCAAAGCATCGGCCGGGAAACGAACTCGCAAATCCGGGACAACTGCTTGTAAGGCAGCTGTGCTGACCACTCGGCCACCAACGCTTGACTAATGCAAATAATTTTATAAATCATTTTGTAAGAAAAAAGTACTTTAAAGAAAAAAATGCGTGATGTTTGAAAAAAAATATTTTTTTTATCTATTTCAAAAAAATACCTAATGTAAGGGAGATGTTTTTTAATTAATTACCTTGATTTGAGGTCTGTTATACTTACAGATGTCAGTGTTAAGATTAAATTCTGATGTAATTAGTTTGGAATGTTAAGAATTTAATGCGTAGTTAAAAATAGCATATTATCTGGAGATATTTTTAATTAATGCAGATTCTAGATGTTTCCAAGAAAACAGATGGGGGAACAATAAAACTGGAGATATATATAAGCTAAAAGTTTGTAGTGTATTCATTCACTATTCCCTATTCATTTTTCTTCAATTCCTTAGAGAATGCGACCTGTTATTATTATACACTTTTTCATGATTATAAGTTCCAATTATGTCCCACTCATCACCACTAAAATTTTCCCAAGAAGAATCTATGGCGGTTATCAGCAATTATTATGTGATTCATGGCACACTTAAAAGAAACCACCAGAAAAATAAAAGGATCAACCATTTCAGTGTTTTCATTGTTAGTATGTGTGGCTAAAGTCCACCCCAATGACAAACACCTCTTCCAGTATAACTTCAATCCCTATTATCATATAAACTACTGACCTGACTGTCCTGCTGTTTGGCTGATCAACAACTGGACACTGAAGCTTCTCTCTCAACTATCTGCTAAAGGAATGACAACACTCATTTGAAGACTCAATTAAAGTATGTACTCTTAAAGCCAAAGGTCTGCAGCATAAAAGTCTCTTGCTAAAGTATGAGAACTTTATTTATATCTAGTAATCTAGTCTTTAGTAATTGTAATTTGATAAACATCCATGTTTAATATGAAATCATTTCTGTGTAATTTGAATTAAGTCACTTTATAACTAATACACGTATTGCTAATATTAACATTTTATGCTTTTCATTAATTTCCCTCTATGGATGAGTTATTTATTTTTCATTTAGTAATTAACAATAGTTGATTAATCACAATCTAGATTAAGTTTATTATTGTCACCTGAGATTTATTGATTTTCTAATTCCTCATTATTTTAATTAACTCTCAAAAAAGTTTTCTAAGTATGATAGTTGAGTATTTTACCTTTATAAAAAGATGTCCATTAACAATTTTCTTTAAAACCTGTTTGGAGTTGCGATCACACATTGTGATCTTGAATTTTCAAATTTGCAATATCTGGTTTCAGTTTAAAACAGCTGAAAATCTACATAGTTTGCACATATGCTTTTTACATCTTTGTTTCCATCTTTTTTTTCTAGTTTCAGAAAATGTACATTTTATTTTTCTATGATAAAAATTAAATTTTTTATGATAATTTTTGTGATCAAGTAAATTGAATTTGTTTGTCTTTCAGTTTTTTCATTTTTAATGGAATTGGATTTATCTTGAAATTTACATAGAGAAAAATGCCAGGTTTTACTGATCTTCTTAGTCAGCATAATGAATGAACGTTAATTATTATTTGAATTTATATTTGATAAAAAAAATATACGAAAAAATTATTATTGAAACTAATATATTTGCTGATCAAAAAATAGCTCATGATTGTGTAAATTTATATCGTGAATTATCTGCATCTTTGGGCCTAGTGGTGGGTTTTGGCTCCAGATGTCCAGTATATAAATTAGATGATATCTGGAATACTGATATAAAACAAAGGCAAACATATTTTGCAAATATTATGACCCAATTTAGATTTTTTCTATAACGTCTTGTCTGCATTTTAATAATAAAAATATGCCAAATGCTAAAAGTAAAGATTTTGACAGAGTATATAAACTTAGGCTAATTATAGACTACTGCAATGTCAATTTCAAAGCTGCATATCAAATGCAAAGAGAGGTGGCAGTTGATGAAGCTATTACTAAATTCACTGTTCATAGTAGCATGAAGCAATATGAGCTCTCAAAACCTATTAAGGTAGGATAAATAATATTATATTGCATTGATTCTAAACCACTAACTTATGTACCTTAAGTTTAATTCTATAATAAATTTAGTATTTCATTCTCTTTTTATTTTGTTTTATTTTATTTTGTATATAGTGACTATTTTAGTAGTAATTTTTAATAAATTATAAACTTTATTGAAGTTCTTTATTATAATATTCAAATTATACTAATTATTGATCAGTATTAACTACTTGTTATTAGGGATAACATGTTCATTGCAAACTCCTGTATGAAAAAACATTTTGAAGGGCTACTAGGAAAAATCCAAAGGTACTATCTTTATTCTATGAAGTGTTCAAGGGCTGAATTACTTTAGGTAAATGTTATTATATATCAATTTATTAGAAATTTAATGATGAATACAATTAATCTACTAACAGAAGTATAGTTTTAAATGTATGCATAAAAATTTAGAATTTATGAAATAATATAAAAATAATTATTAGAAATATTAAAATTTTATTCTTTTTTTTATTACTTTGAATATCAATGGCTATATTTTTTTCAGCTTAATTACATTCTTTGATGTTTTATGTTTCAAACAATATATATTATGTCATTTTTGAATAATACAAACTTAAGTTATAAAATTTGTGGATTAACATAATTTTTTAAATATTCAACATGGCTTCTTCGCCAGCCTAAATCTAAGAAACAGTTTAGTGCTTTAAATAATTTGTGCAATTGGCTTGAACTTGATGGAAGTATCTGTCATATTATATTATTAATAGAGTAAATGAAATGTGAAATAGATAATTGTCCACCTTTATAATTTCCACGATTTATCAGAATCCTCTTTGTCTTTGACAGAATTATGTTTCTGTTCAAATTAGTGATATGTATGATTTTAATATTCTTTTGGGAGTAGTTGTCTGTCTTTATCTCACTCTGGTTACGCTTTAATATGGCCACCAGTGCCTTCAATTTATCATCGTTATATTCAGTGTGAATCATTCTGAACCTCTGTCAGCAAAGTCTCAGACAAGCTATGCTCTCTCACACTGTTGAGAGATACCTGTATTACCTCATCAGGTAGGGCCATACAGATTATTATTGTTGAGGTTGTTGTATAAATAGCAGCATGTATTACTTATATTATTCGTTTTTTATGCTCGGATTATTTTGGACAAGGTCCGGCACACATGAGAACAAGTTAAATAATAAGTCCAGAATTAATGGAAAATATAAAATGTTTACATGCTTTGATATTATGATTGATAAAGTGTCTGCACCTCTCTCTCTTTAAAGAACTACTGAAGTAAAAAGGCAATTAAGATTTCTTAATTGAATAACGGACAATAATAAGATATGTTTTGATTATTTAGTAATAAAACCATTCATAATTGAAATTAATCGGTTTTAAATTTATTGACTTTTTTTATGTGTTATATTTTCATTTTAGTTAAAAAATAAGTATTATTTTTATTATTTAAATTTGCCTGCCATTTGTTTGCTGTTATCTGTCTATCAACTGTTTAATAGTTATGGCCTCATGCTCTGAGCTGAGTTAGCGTCAGGAGCAAGTATTTAGTATGTATGGATTATCATATATTCATTCATACAAAATAAATTTTCCAAACTGATAGACTAGTTTGGTGGTGATCTCAAGTGATCAGATATCTAATGTACAGTACAATATATATAGACATATAAAGAGTCTCCTGCATCTAATCATTTATAAGTGCAAATGGAGAATAAAACTATTTTCAAATAGATGAAAGAGTTTATGCTGGAGGCATTAATTAACATAGATAGCCATCTAATTATTGGTTAGAAAGTGGATGACTAAGTATTTTTTATTAGCAGTAAAATAGAAATAAAAAACCTGAACTCATTAACTGATTGTCTTGGAAATAATTTCCCTTTCACTGAAGCCTGAAAGTTTTCTGGAAAGACATGCAGTCTTGCAGTAGGATCATTAAAGCTGATAAAACGTCTTTACTCTTGTAAGGGTTATTAGAAAAAGATCAGTGGTTAATTAATTTCAGAAAGTGTGACTTCATCAAATTTTAAATGTATGGCCAGTGTAGTGATCATCAAAAAAGATAGTATAATATGGGTAAGACACTTACTATTTATATGATTCAAGCAAAATATATCAAAGGCTAAATAAAATATTTAATTTCTATGTCAAATACATTCTAATGATGTATTAATCACATGATTGTACAGTTTATTTATTTATAAAGCTCTAATTAACCTCACAATTTTTTTTTCATTCTTATCACGTTTTAGTTTTTTATTTTTTAATTGTGAATTTGACATCATTACTGAAAAATGTAATAGTTTTTTTTTTTAAAATGGTTGTGAATTTGCCACATGACAGCCTTACAGACAAACATTCACAATTTGATACATGACAGCTTTATGGACATTTATACATTCGCATGGATTTTATGTATATATATAGTTAATATATTTAAAATAAATATTTACATGGGTTAATAAAATTTTAGTGATAATTGTGATTGGGTCTAACTGCATCTTGGAAGTCATTTACCTTTTCCACACCTTTGTTCATGTTTCAAGAATGGTGGACTTTAAAAAAGATACTGAGCTACTGACCCCTCCTCTCATAAGATATAGCAGTTGTTAACTCAAGCATAAATCTGATCTAGTCTTGGGTAGATCTAATGCTTGTTATCCCAAAATGTAATAAAAAAAACCTATACAGAGTTAAAGATGTGTAGATTTAATTGTATTATGCAAATATATTTTGTGGCAGAGTGACTTGTCAGTATTATTATACAAAAAATATAGACTACCACTAGAACTATATAACAATGGCTTACTTATGAAGTATATATATATATATATATATTTAATGTGATTTTAAAATATGAAGTTAAAAATATATATATATATATATATTTAATGTGATTTTAAAATATGAAGTTAAAAATAAATATTGACTTTCTAAATACACATTGTCTTAAATCCTGCCAAAATAGCAACAGCTCAAGATGTAAAGATGGCCTTATAGAAATCATCATTGAGTGAACTATCATTGAAAATATAATTTGCATAACCAGAGAGTTTGTGAAAAATTAAAAAAAGTTTAGACACAAAAGTATATGCATTACCAAATCAATAATAAATCGCATAACCAACAAATGCACCAGCTGACCCTAGCTTATATGTTGTTTATTAACAAACTCATTTATTCTCCCTATTCTTATGCCATCTAGTGTAAGCTTTAGTAAACAATAGAAGCCAGATAATAGCACTGGATAAGAATTTATTAATCATTACCGTCTGGCATCTATTGATTACTAAAGCTTACACTAGATGGCATAAGAGTAGGGGAGAATAAAAGAATTTGTTAATAATATATGTAATTTTAATGCACCAATCAGTGCATAACAGTAGAGCTTCTTCAAATTAAATCACTAGTATGGATCAGAAATGTGAAAATGTTACCAGAATGAAGTCAAAGTTAATTCCTACAGAACCCTTCATAAAAGTTTAGCACAATAATCTATGTAAACTCAAGGAACTTACTGGTAAGTTATTAGCCATATCATAACTCGTGTCTGAATCAATATGGTTGCAAACTAAACGTAAAAGATAAACTTCTAACAAAAAAGAGAGACATTATCTACCAAAATAAAATAATAAAACTTTGCATGTTATGTCTTGTTTCCTCAATACACCTATTCTGTATCCAGGTAACAATAAACAACTTGGTCATAAAGTTAAAGATAAAAGAATCCAATAATCCTGGGGGGAAGAGTTGAAAGACACTTTATATAGGTTATTATGCAAATTTAAGGATGTGTTTTTTAAAAGACCTGAGATCATTAAAAGTTACACCCATAAATTCACTTCAACAATATTAACATTCCAGTGCATAACCTACTTTATACCATCTCAATATTAGGATAAAATAGATAATCAGATACACCAAATGATGAGACAGGATATAATTAAAATGTGTGCTTTCCATATAACAATCCTTTGTTAAAAATAAATATAGGTCTGCACACATTTGTCTGGATTTCAGATTTTTAAATCTGACCAATCCTGAGCATGATATTCCACCTACCATACAAGAACTATTAATAAAGTTTTTAAAAAAAATCCTTACCATAATTGATTTCACAGCCAGTTATTGACAGATACACTTGCACCTAGAGAATCTTAAATATACTGCCATTAAACATGGGGGGCAAACATATGTCTTTCATTAAATGCCATTCAGCTTAATAAATAGCAGGGCTAGCTTGATACTAGCTGACTAAGCCAAGGCCATCATTTCCATGTAGCAGAACACCTGCACCACTTACAAATCTTAAGTGAATGCTTTAATAAGACTATAAAAATTAACATAAACAAAAGCATTATTGCCATGAAGGAAATAGTTTTTTTCCAGTCAGTTAGGGTAGGTGGGATAAAGCTTCACCCAGAGAATATAGCTGTGATTCATTATTTTCTTACACCAGAGAATAGAAAGCAGCTTTGTTGTTTTTTTTTTTTGCAGTATGTGCAATTTCTATCATCACTTCTATAAAATTTTCACTTACGATGTGGACGGTCTTTCAAAACTGGTAAAAGAAAGAGGAAAAATGGAAGTGTGTTGTCTGAGTAATTAAGTTCATAGATAAATTAGTATTGTATTATTCTGATTCTGAAGCACCATTTTATGTTCATATAGATAGTAGCAGCTATGTCTTAGGGAGAGTCATATTCCAGCTAGATAGTGAACACTGGCCACATGTGCTATACTTCCTCAGCAGACATTTAAAAGGTGCTGAATTACATTATTTGTCAATCAAAAAACCCTTGCAGTTGTTTGGGTCTTTAATAAACTGAAACAATTCATACTAGAATCTCAGGTCATCATGATTATAGATCATAAAACCCTCAATTTTATGATCAGGGGGTAACTTAACAAAAGATTGGTCAGGTGTGGCCTCTTCTTGAAACAGTCCAACTATAAAGTGCAATGCTTCCAGGGTAAACAAAATGTGGTCCCAGACATACTTAGTCAGAATCTGGTCAAGATTGAATCCCATAACATTAGCTTAGAACATTTATACATAACTACAATTTCATTAATGTTGGATGATTCCATAAAAACAGAATTAATTTACTTGAATAAATGGCAATATCAAGATCATAAATTAAAGAACATAATTCTACAACTATTAGATGAATCAGAAATTTCAGATAATCACAATTTAGATCCTAAAAAAAATTATCTCGTAAGATATGATAAATTATTAATGCACCAGGTAGAAAAAAAAATCAAGTCCTAGAGAGTTATGATACCCACCCCTCTTAGAGACAGGGTAATTTATTACATACATTGCATGTACAGATATTATGGACCTAGGAAACTAAAACAAGTACTGGTAGGCTGTTTTACTGGCCCAGAATGTATGAATCCATTGTAAATAGGCTAAAGTTTTGTGAGATCTGTTCAAAAACTAAATTCACTAACCAATCATACATAAGTAGTGTCCATTCTATTTTGCCAGACAGGTCAAAGAAGATCTTAGATTATTATGGGCCCCTGCCATTGTACCATGACTATAAATTTATATTGATAGCTTAAATCTATTTTCAAAATATGTATTGCCATACCCAGTACAAAAGTTGTCAACACTCATATTGTAATTACAAATTTAACAAATATCTAGTTTTCACTGGTAGCCAAACCTGAATCAATTTTAGCAGAATTTGCCACCTCCTTTATATCCTCTGAATGGAAGGATGTGTTAGTGAGGCTACACATAAAATACACATTAATATCTATTTGCAATCCCAATCAAACCTTTGTAAGAGAATAATGAGGGAAATAAGAGGACAATTCAAGGTGATCTAGAAGGCAATCACAAAGAGTGGGTCAATAACCCAAAACAAATTATTAAATATGTAATATCTACTCAAAATGAGTCTACAGAATGCATTCCAATTCATTTATATTTTGATCATGAAGATCTGATTCTTATTAAGACCCCCAATGCTAGTAATCCTTTAAGAAATCAGTCATGATATAAATTGGGAAAGGTTAAGGGTAATAATGTCCAGGGACCAAATCCATTTAAGGTAGAAGGCAAGTACAATTTTTTTGATCTTTATGAGGGCCCAGATAGAATAATAAAACGAATAGGTAAGAATGCATTTGTAATCAACATATCTGATGGATGAAAAGAAACATACAACTCCCACAGTTTAAAGCCCATACATATTAATAAATAATAAACAAATGATTAGTGTCCATAAAAAAATAATGTTAGCATACTACCCCTATGTGTTGATCACCAAGAAATTTTAAGTTTATCATGCAAGCAAAAATAAAACTATATAGAAAAGATTTTTTCTTTAAAAACTAAAATTTCAAAAAATTTTTTTTGAAAAGTAACCATTGAAATTTGGGATTTTTTTTATTTGAATGCGAAATCCAATTTAAAACTAAAATTTGAAAAACTATAAGCTTGTAAAAAAAACAGTCAAATAATAAAATATTGAAGAAAACAATTGATAAATTTACAATCATTTTATTTCATCATATCTGTTTTGGTTATAGCGATACAAAAAAAAAAAAAAACAACTTTATTTTTGAATTTTTGTTTACATAGACTAGTTTTGATTTTGATTTTTTGAAATAATTTTTAAAAAGTTTTTTACAATTGTGAAAAGTGTTTTTGGTACCTAAATTGTATTAATTTAGTATTATAAGAGTATTTTGTGGCAAAAATTAAATTATTTGACCCCCCCCTATAATGAGTAATAAAAAAGCAAAAATATATTTCAATAATATTTGAGAAGTGTTTTTATTCATGTAGAAAGAAAAGTGTTTATGTTTATTGTGTAATTCTACAGTAGCTTAACCAAAAAGAGGTGATCCAAGCAGACATTTTATTACTATTCATCCAAGTTTTGATCTAGACTTTCTTCCGAAATCTATAATAAGAAAATCTGAAGTACAAAGATTAAAAAGATCTCTATATTCACAGAAATTCAAAAAAAGTTATTGTAAATCAACAGTGGCATCTCTCCATGTGATGTGTGTCAAATTTTTATAAAGCTCAAAAAGCCTTTTACAAATGGTGAGATATTCAAAAAAGCTTTTCTGGCTGCAGCAGACAGCTTATTTCACAATTTTTAAAATAAAATTGAGATTGTTGATGCTACCTAAGATATACAACTTTCCCGACAAACTGTAACAAGATATGTTGACACCATTGTGATGAATTTAAGATCACAACATAAATGGGATTTTGAAAATTGTTTATGGTTTTCACTTCAATATGATGAGTCAACTGACAGTTGTGGTATGCCCAGCTTAGTATATTTGTACATTTAATATTTCCTGATTTGACTGTAAAAGAAGAATTTCCCAAACTTTTATCTTTAAAAGAGCGAACCAGGGGAGAGGACATTTACAATATTTTTAAAGGTTTCATAATATCTGAAAATCTTCATCTTAAGAAGCGCATTTCCATTACTACAGATGTTGCTCCTTCTATGAATGGTTGTGAAAATGGATTTTTAGCATTTTATAAGAGAGATAATGATTCTCCTAATTTTATTTCATACCACTTATATATTTTAATAAATATATAAGTTTCTGTGTCTACTTGAGCTAGTGACTAGGGCTGGCGGTTGCGGTCTTAACAGCACGTATCTGTCGACTTTATAAATTTTCTAGGTTCAAAGTAGCCTAGTGGCACTCTGTCGGCAGATGCAGTAAGACTATTATCTTCATCATCATCACTGACCGTTATAAATGGCGCCCAACATGGGGCATGATACTCATTAACCACGAGTACCCTGAAAATTAAAAAAAAAATAGGTTATGGTTAACAAAAAAAAAAGTTTTTTTTAAATGAATTTTTGTTTATATTTTAAAGCAGTAGAATATAATGTAGATGTAAAAGTGCTGCCAGAATGTATATTGTGCACATATGCATGCATTCACATAAGAAAGAAAACTTATGAAATATAATATTAAAAAAGTAAGTTTAGGAAATAGTGTGAATAGCACCTTGAACATCAGAATAGTTCGAGTAAGAATAAGTTAGGATAAGATGGCACTGTCAAGTATAAAAATGATCATTAAGTAACTTTAATATTTAAAAAAAGAAAAGGAATGATTTAGTAACTTAAAAAAAATACGAATACTTGGAAAATTAAACCAGTAATATTTTTTCTGAAATGAGTAAATATTTTTTGTATTAACGTAAAGTTATAGTCCGATGTTTAATAAACTCATTGATGCCTTGAAAATTAAGCCAGCACTATTTTTTTTGAAATGAGTATATATATTTTTGTATTAACATAGTTTGAATATTGTGCAAAGAAAAATACGTCTGAAAAAAAAAAAAAAACTTTAACGCATTACTATTACTAATTAGTACAAATTCTAACTAAAGTCTTTTTTTTTATCATTTTTTTAAATAAGTTCGGTGATATGTAATGGGATATATATATATGCGTTACATTTAAATTTTAATACTAACATTTTTTGTAAATATCTAATACTGAATTAAAAACACAAATGTTTAAAATGCACAAATAATAAATTATTAATTTATTAATGTTTGATTTAAATATTAAAAAAAGTTTTAAAAAAAAATTATAGAATCGAAACAAAGATTCTAATCTTTAAATAAAGTGTAAAATAAAAACCTTTTTTTAATAATAGCGAAGATTTTTTTTAATTTTCAAATGTAAAAATTACAAACAGATCCTTAAGGCAAAATGACAATTAAAAAAAAATGATTACAAAATAGATAAGAGTTCCCGCCCAGAGATAGAGACACAGACCTCAGTGGAAAAACCAAAATCTTACCTTGGACACAAAGAATAAACCAATAAAATACAGACATGAAGTATGTTTGATGAATCCTGCATTCCAGAGATAAGGTGCCTAGGGACTATAAAAAGAAAATCCAAAATATAATTAATTAGTTAGAGAGAGAATCAGAAAATTAAAGTTTTGAATTCATCTGTAAAAATAATTTTAAAAGTTATCACCATCACCAAAAAAAATGTAATTAGCTTCATCGTGCTTCCTTCGGTGTGGCCGGCCAAAGGAAGCTTTCATCTCCACGGATCCTAGGATCAAACCACTGGTGCCGTATGCAGAAATCTTCAGAAAACATCGTAAATGCGTCTTCATAAATCGTCATCGCCCACAAGAAATGGATCTTGTATAAATTTGGATCTTCCTCATGAAGGAACGAGCACGAACAAAGGGAAGTATAAATTTATAAATGAAACATAAACTCTCTTAAGTTTAAAATCTTCAAACTTTATGTGTTTTTAAAATGAACTATAGACTTTCTTTCTGAGCAAACCTGAACTTTTATCTTTCTATAAACTTTGCAATTTTAAACTCTTAGCTAAAGTTTTCAACGTAATCTTTTAAAAAAAAAAAGTATTGTATTTTATTTTTGTTTATTCATGTTTAATTAATATCTGTTTGTAATAGGGTAGGGGTTTGTGATTGCAAACTTAAATTTAAAAATAGAAACATGTATCGTTATTTGTGCATTATTAAATTTTAAAAATAGGTTAAAATAGTATTTGTGAAAAAAAAAAAAAAGTTAAATATAATGTGTCCTTTTAAAATGATTTAAAACCGTAAACTAAAGATTTTTTTAAAGAAATAAATTAATAAAATGATTTAAATGTTAGTTGAGTGTAGTTGGCTGTTAGACTAGTTTAAATATATGTTAGTTTTAAAGGGGATTTCATTTTGGACTATTTGCTTGTAGTTGTGTCAATGCTGGTGGAGAGATATATGGACGTTTATATCAATGTAATGTGAAGTGTGTTAGCACCTAGGGTGACAAGTTTAACTGAATGCATGACCCGAAAGAGGTAGTCATATCATTGAAATGGATCACAGATGTATTTCCTGCGCCATTGACCCATTCCAGTTCTATGGATTGAGAAGATAAGTCAGCAAGATAAGACCACTCTCCCATCCAGACATAGCGTTTCTTTTTATTAGTTTATATGCATGTTTCCTTCGCCCAACAGATGCACATTCCTGCAGGACAAAGGCCATGTTTTCTCCAATAATATCACGCTGTTTCAGATGCACATTCCTGTTGGCATGATTCTATGCTAACATGTTCACATTGCATTGATTGCTGATATATATCTGGAAGCGAGTATTGGTGTGGCTGTGGATTTTTAGTCTGGAGTCAAATGATTTGAAAATTTGTGAGTGCGTCTAGGTAGCTCATTTATACTCAACATTTCTAAGATTAAAAATTAGAGTTTAAAAACAAATAAAATAATAACTAATGAAACATAAAATATAATTTTTCTTATATAATAATTTTAAAGTTTGTGTCGTCATATATATATATATATATACATAAATAAAATCTTTTTTGTGTTATTAATACTGATAGCGATTGCCTTTTTTATTCTTTATTATTAAAAATATATTTTAATAAATATATAAGTTTCTGTGTCTACTCGAGCTAGTGACTAGGGCTGGCGATCGCAGTCTTAATAGCATGTATCTGTCGACTTTATAAATTTTCTAGGTTCAAAGTAGCCTAGTGGTGCTCTGTCGGCAGTTGCGGTAAGACTATTATCTTCATCATCATCACCGACCATTATAATATATATATGGAGTAAGATGTTGCTTTTAAGTGATTGATTATGGATCATTCTATAAAGAATACTAATTTATTAAATTGGATAATATAAATTAAATTATTATGGCTAGCAGTTAATGAATATAATAAAAGTACACACGTTTAAATTATTTATTGAAAATATATGGGTAAGCATGACAAACTATGTAAATGCAGGACAGTTTCAAGCCACAAGTTCTCAAGTAAAGTACTTATCTGTCTAAAGAATTTGGCTTAGTGGAGCAATGAACTGTGCTATATTTTATTCCAAATCCCTTCATGTACAATAGCTTAAGTTGTGTTAATAAACAGTGATTAAAATAGAATACATATTGTTTAGTGTATTTACGTATTGGACTATTTCCAACATCTAATGTCTTTACAAAAAATTAACTTTATTTAAATATTCCAAATACATTCAATTGTTAGTAATAATACACAGGTTAATATATGTTCATCATTTCAACAGGCATTATTCTTCCCTCTTCCCCTTCAATTAAATTCATAATATAATCAGAACAAAAACAAAAATTGGCATTATTAGATGTTTTTGTAACAAGACTCTCATGGTAAAATCAAAACTGCAGTTTACAGAAAATACATACATACAGGAAAATACTTAGCCTATACATCCAATCACTCCAGAAACACAAAATATGGAATTATACTATTACTATGGAATGGAACAAAAGAAGTTTGTTCAGAAATCAATGATTTGAAAAGAGAAAAAAACATACAGAACAAACTCTTATGGTAAATCGGTATCCATCATCTGTTATTAAAAAAACCTTAAATTGACAACAAAAAGAACCTCAAAAGAAAAACAAATTATTGGCACTGTAGTGTAACTGTACATACCAAAAATAGACCAATTAAGAAAAATCTGCAATCAGTGTAGCATCAGAATTGCTTTTCAGAGTCATACCACATTATGGGGTATTCTAACATCTACAAAGCCTAAACTTGAAATGCTGAAAAAAAAACTGCATCTATGAAATACCATGTGAATGTGGAAAAACATATATTGGTCAGACCAGTCATTCCATTGAAAAGCACTTGCAAGAACACAAACTGGTGATTAGAGAAAAGAAAGCAGATGAATCTAAGGTAGCATACTTTGCATGTACCAATGAACATATATTCAATAGGGAAAATACAAAAATATTGGATAGAGAAAAATGATATAAAGAAGAAAATTGAAAGAAGCTGCTCATGTGACAATAGTGAAAAATCCTATAAGTCAATTTAGCCATACATAATGTATGGAAACCACTTAATCATTCCTTTTAGGTAAAGTGGAGACATTAGGAGGAACCTCAGACAAATATATGAAATTTCTACTGACCATTGTTTTGAGTAGGATTGTTCAATCGGTTAGAGTATTACCCTAAAATTTAATATTCAAGAATCTAAGTGGTCCAGGATTGATTCCCATGCTAGTATTGTCACTGGTCAGGTTAGCAGGACCTGAAGAAAAGGGGAGAATAATACCTCTTGAATCATTATGCATATAACCTGTGCACTATTACTAACAATTGAATGTATTTGGAATATTTAAATAAAGTTAATTTTTTTAAAGACATTCAATATTTATATTAGATGGTGGAAATAATCTGATATGTAAATATAGCTAAAATACTATCATCACAAACCTTCAGAAAAATATTGTTTATTGAACTGCAACTGTACAGTACTTTTCAACATGTACACACATATATAATTCAGATGCTTTTTTATGTCATATGAATCAAATTTTAAAAAAATAATATAATTATTAACAAACACATTTCAGGAGGATATGTATACATTATTTTATTGACTGCGTGTTGACTCTTGCCATTTATTGGAATAAGAATAAGAAAAAAAATTAATTACCATATTTTTATTTTTAAAATAAAGTAAATAGCAAAATGTCTGACTTTCTGGCTATTAAATATGTTTTCCACATAAATAAAGCGAAATTTATTAGTATATATAATTATGTTTAGCGCTCATTTAAGAACAAAAAGACTGTTTGAATATCTTAAAATTTGAAAAATTTAATGTTTTCTTGTTTATTTATTTACATTTTTGTTAGTTTACATTTGTTTTGGGACAGTGTGTAATTGAAATCGCAAAGTCAAAAACAGCATAGTTTGAGGCTCCACTGTATATGTAAAGAATAAAATTGAAGGATTATATTAATGTAAACAGAGTATTTTACCTTTGACATTGCTAGGAAACCATCAATTAATAACTGATAGTCCTAAGATTAAACAAGGTTTCTCAAGTAACCCATAAGTTCTTTTGTCTTGAAGTTTTGTTTTTTGTCTGAGTTTAAATCCTTATAACAACTTGGGTAGAAGTAAAAGATGACTGCCTTTTTTAATTAAACCAAGACAAAAGAGATATTATAGACTGGTTGAGAAAACTTATTTATCTCCAGGGATATCATTTATTAATCAGTTTTTTATCAACATCAAAGATTAATTTATCTCTTTCCGGTTGTTTATACATATATAATCCCTCAGTTTCTATTGCTTCCATCATAAAGAATCCATGAAAATATTTAACATTTTCTGGGGAAGTTGATTTTTATACAGGATAACAATAAAAGACATAAATCTTTTGAATTCTCAAACCTAAAAAAATACTTTATAGATATATTAAACAACTTCCATACTTCCCCATTCTTTTTAAATTCATATAAAGATACAATAAAAAACAAATGACCCCCAAGATGCATTTCATGCTGAACCAGCACTCATTAGTTGGTCCAGGTCAACTGGTAAGTGCTGGTTCAGCACAAAATGCATATTGGGGGTCATTTGTCTTTATTGTATCTTTATTCATATGAATTTAAAAAGAATGGAGGAGGGGTCAATTGATGAGTGCTGGTTCAGCACAAAATGGATCTTGGGGGTCATTGATCTTTATTTATATGAATTTAAAAAGAATGGGGAAGTATGTAGCTTGTTTGATATATCTATAAAGATATTACACATGGGAATGAGAAGGGTGAATAACTCCATGTGTGTGTAAGTTTAAAATTAAAAAAATAGATATATCAATCTTTAACTGAGATTTAAAGTTTATATCTGTGCTAGAGATAATCTCTAGTTTAGAAAATGATTAATAATAATCATTATTGTATTTATCTGAGGTGGATGGTGTCAAAGATGTAAGTGGAATGAATTTGACAATGGTAAATAAAAATATAACAATTTATTTTATAGACTGTACAATTTATTCTGGAGTTTTCTGTTTATTATATATATATTTAACCGATATATATATATATATATATATGAAGAAAGCAAATAGAAAAAGTGAAGATATGGATTTCCATAATTTAGCAAAGCCATTAAAATAGAAATATGTAGAAAGATTATATAGTGAGATGATGGGACCTGCCATAACTAATGTGATAATTAAGACATGATGATATATTTGTATGATTAAACTGAATTACATAACTTATACATAAGATACAGACTTAACTACTGAATAATTCATTAAATTTTATTTGCATTTTTACTGAGACCCAATATATTTTTATATATAAAATGAAAATTAATAAACTTTCTAGCAATATATCCACTCTTTGAATGTCTTTGTATAATTAATAAAAATAATAACTTATATCAAATAAAATAAGATGTTAAATATATCAATTTATTAAATGTTATCATCATTATTATGAAACTCTCCAAGTTTAATCTATTTCTTTTAATCATAGCCTTATTTCTTTACATCATCCTGGGGAACTTCTTTATTTCATCTCACCTATGGCCTTTATCTAAGTCTTTTGAAATCTCTTGGCATTTAGATTATGACTTCAATTGTATATCAATAGTATTATCATCTCTTCTATTTCATATTTAGTCTATATCTATTTTAACTGATGAAATAATAAAATAAAAAGGTCATTAGAATATAATAAAATGAACAAATTAAAAATATATAAAGGCAGAAAATGAATTATCTATTGAAATTTATATAAAAAAAATAAGAATAATTAATGTATATAAAAAGACAAAAATAATCCAAAATAATGTAATGTTAAATTGTACAGAAAAGAGATAATAATTATAGATATCGAATTATGTCAAAAAATAATGTAATAAAGTTGAGAAATAATAAATGGAAGTTTGCTATAAAATTACGATTAAAATAAATTTTACTTAAAATCTTCAATGTTTTACATTTACTAATATTTTTAAAAAATAATTTCAATAACCAAATGATATTAATAAAGACATGATATGCATTATAAGCAATCAGTTTTTGTGATACCAATAGTGACTGACCAAAAATGCCTTATGCTGCATTAGAGAGTAATACTGGCCCAGAAAAGCTTATTAACCATTTTGAAAATTATAGTTCTTTTATACTTTCAATTTTTATATCTGTGACCTATGTATCTGTGATTCAAAAATGTTAAAAAAATTAAAAATTAATTTAAAAATATTTATTAGTTCACCAATCCAATAATTTAGCATTAGATTATAAAATACCACAATCAAACAGAAACAATAAATTTGTTAATTCCTAATTGAAAATGGCCTTTTTAAAGTACTAATATTCTAGTGAAACTTTAAATAGACATAAATTTTATACCAAATACATACTTAGATCAATAATTTGATCTGTTTTGTATAAATTTACTTTATTAAAAGGCAATATATTTAAAATATTATAATATTTTTATAGTGTATAACTAATCAAAACAATGAATCTAATAATTTACTTTTATATATTCTTTCCATTTTTTACTTCCTAGTTTAAAATTAAGTCAGCTTATTCAACAATTTTTTTTCTACTCATTTAGCAATTAAATGTAATTTTTTTTTCAAAAAAGTGCAAAAAACTGGTCTTTTTTCTTCAGTGGTTTCTTTACCTCTTTTAATAAATATTTTTATTTATATAGCACAATGTTTTTATATAAATTATAAAATAACGTGGCTTAAATCACAGTACAAGCACTTTACAGATAGAATGCTATTTATACTGAATACTCTCCTTTCCAAACACAAGATAGTCTTTTTAAAAAATAGAGAAAGATAGAATGGATCCACTCTATCTTTTAAAAAGACTTTATCTTGTGTTTGGAAAGGAGAGTATTCAATATAAATAATGTGTGTAAAGCGCATGGGTTATGGTTTAAGCCACATTATTATTTATAATTTATATAAAAACATCATGCTATATAAATAAAAATATTTATATGTTTAAAGTTTCCACCTAGTAATGACATATATTGTAAATTGTTAAAATTTCACAAGCATCATTAACAAAAATCATATGATTAGTAATTTAAAAAATGATTAATTAAAATCTTCACGCTCTTAATTCCAAATACTTCGGATTGGCCCATACATATAGTGTAATGGTCAGGTTTGTACATTTGCTCAACAGACAGAGTCCAAGCCAGAGAACCAAAAGCTGACCAAGTCGGGATAGTAATACCCTATGTCTGATCATACCTTAACTCTCTCACTTGTGCTTCCAAGTCAACCCATCGTGAAGGACATGCCTGAGGTTACACTCGATATCTCTTTAATCACGTTCCAGCAATAGCAAAGCAGTAAAATATGAGACATTCCCCCCTATTACATATTCTATTATATAACTTAACTAGTGATTCATAAGATAATGAGCAAGTAAGGAGACTGAGACAAATTTATATTTCATAAATTTAATATAACATTTAATAAATACTAAAGCATAGTAACTGGTGTATAGATAGCTCACACGCAGGTGAGTGGATTCTCAGGGTTATAAAATAATATCACAAAGCAATGAGTGGATTCTCAGGGTTATCAAACAATATTACAAAGAAATGAGTGGATTCTCAGTTATAAAATAATATTACAAGCAATGAGTGGATTCTCAGGGTTATAAAATAATATTACACAGCAATGGATTCTCTAGGGGATCAAATAATATTACAAAGCAATGAGTGGATTCTCTAGGTTATCAAATAATACTACAAGCAATGAGTGAATTCTCGGGGTTATAAAATAATATCACAAGGCAATGAGTGAATTCTCGGGAGTTATAAAATAATATCACAAAGCAATGGACTTTTTAATAAGCTTATGTCATCTTTCATGTTCTAATTCACGCTATGTTTTATATATTTGGAATCGGTTATAGTTAGCTAGAGTGATCGATTTATTGATGAATGATAGGATTATATTATTAAGTTTATATCATTGTTACTAAGTTTAAGTTTATATTATAATTACTAAGTTTAAGATTATATTATAAATATAATTTTAAAATCATATTATGGAAATATTTGCGTGATATATAATTGTTATACAGATAAACACATTAACTCAGATTCTAGATCGGATCAAAGCCGAAGTTACTTTCTAGGGAAACTGAATTGAGAAGTGGTGGCAGTGGAAAGTCAGATTCTAGTGCGTTAGAAACTATAGTATCAGATAAGTGCGACTCGAATGCATTCTTAATTGGGTTTATTACCTAGTAAACGGTTCCCTAACCGATCTGCTTGCTATAATGGAAGAGGCCTTTTAATTAAATGAACAGAAGATTGGCTTATGAGCCCTTTGGAAATGCTTTGGTTCCGTTAAGTACGAGTAACTGTCACATTTGCCTAAACTTTCGAGGCGTACCTCGATGAAATACGAAGAAATGTTGCAGTTGCCTAAACTTTCGAGGCGTGACTGGACGTGGAACAATCTTGAGATGAGCCATTATAGACATAGAAAGTAGATATGCATATTTATGCAAATTAGCAATACATTCGCGACGCTAAATTAATATTTAAGAATTAATTACGCCAAAATCTTAGCTTCTTCAGTGCTACTACCACCGGTCAGTTCACAAATAAGCTTATTAAATTTATATGATAAAGGCGATAATGAGAATCTGATTTAAGGTTATCTGCATAGCTACTTATTCTCTAATTAAACGAAGTAGATTTTTTAGAACTGAGAACATTAAATATCAAACTGATTTTTAATAATAAAATACGAGTTATAAAATAGCTCACGCAAATTATTGATTTTTAAATAAATTACTCATCTTAAATAATTCGTCAAAATAGACCTTACTAATAATGCAAAATGTTTTGAATAGCGAATGCAAACCTACATTTTAAATAGCTTGCATAAAATATACTTTTTCAAATAACTGGCAAAATACATATTTTAAATCACTTACGCAAATATAATTCTTAAGTAATCTGGACCAAATCTGCGTTTTAAATAACATACGCATTACATACGTTTTAACTAACTTTAGTAAACATTTTCATTTTAGCTAACTTGAGAAAAAGATGAGTTTTAAATAATATACGCAAAATATACGTTTTAAACAACTTTAATAAAATATTTACACTTTAAAAGAACTTTAGCAAAAGATTTTCATTCCAAATAACTTTAGTAAAACATTTTCACTGTCAATAACTTGAGAAAAGATGCGTTTTAAATAATATACGCTAAATATACATTTTAAATAACTTTAGCAAAGGATTTAAATAACTTGTTCGGGCATTATAAATACCGATTCACTCTAGCACAAATATAAATCAGAAAAGAATCTTAACTATATTCTTTATATCACAATACTTTGATATAATAAAAGTGATTGCTCACTTCCCCCCCCCCCCGATAATTTATTAACACATAAGACTCCGTTCCGATAAAACACAGCATAAATCAATAAACATGAACTTAAAACTAAAGATAGATGACATAAGAATAAATTGCATAAAACGATCAATAAGATAATTTAGAAATAAGAATTTGTTGTATAGTTTTATATAAACTAGATGTTTAGAATTATTTAAAATTATTAATGATCAACGACTACTTAAAATTATTAATGATCAAGCAAGAATTCTGAGAGTGCTCTGAGATTTAAACAAATTTAAGATAAACATTTTAGTTGAAACATTTAGAAAATATAATTAATTGTGATTTAGTTAGCTAGCTTTCATTTAGAATACTTTTTAGTTATGAAATTTAATATTTGGCAGAAAGGATTTACCGGAAAGTCTTAAAGGCATGGTTCATTACGCTACTCTTTATATTCAGTCAGACTGGGCTTCTCTTAGGTTTTAGTCTGGATGTAGCTTCGCAAATTTATCTCTGTGGCAGCTTTCCCCATTTCTCTGGTCAGGAACTCCCTGGTCTCTCAGGTACAGCTTCTTTCTTACTGTGATGGGCATGGTGAAGGTTTTCTCACATCGGTAGCCGCTCGTGGAAGAGCAAACGGCTGTCTCTAGCCCACTGTCATCTTTGATGGTAGCTTTTTAAAATTTAGCTTTTTTAAACAACAGGAACAGTTTTCTTACTTAGCTTCAGCTCTGGCCTTTGGGAAATAATTTCGGCAGCAATAACAATGTTCACATCAACAGCAAAACTTAAGACGGATGATGATAGATGATGGAAGAGGACCTTTGATGGCTATTTTGGCCCTTTTTATACTGTATTTTTGACAGTAGTTACCTCCTACTTTGAGTCATGCCACATCACCTGATGACTAGTTCAAACTAGCCTTTAACCAAATATCCACTTAGAAAAAATATTTAGTATATCTAAATCTGGACTTGGTGAGACTCTATTGTTTTAATCGACGTCATAGTTAAAAGATATATTTTCATGAGAATGGTCATAAGCAATTTGTAAAGATTTTTGTATAGATTTATGCCTGACTGAATATTATAATTGGTCTCAGTTATAAAATTTAAATAGGTCAAATTTTGGCCAAAGATTTATTTTTAGAACGAAGTGTTAAAACTGATAAAACTTTCTGCTTGTAATTTTAAGCAAACAAAAGAATTGAAAACTATCTAACTTGGAATTTATTCAAAATGAATACTGATTTAAAATAATTATTTAGAAAGAAATTTGAAAAATAAGTAATATTATAATTTTAAACTTATTCTGCTGCTATATAGATATATTACATATATAGACATGGTATATATTAAGCCTGTGTTTCAGTTATTACATTGTAGAGATGTCTGCCCATCCTTGCATATGTATTTAATGGATTATGTCCTGTACATGTGGGGTTCAGATTGACCTTGGGTCAACATGGGTGTGACAAGAATCTCGGCCTCAGGGTGGCCTTCGAGCATTCCATCATCAGATTTTCAATTGGATGGACGGTTGAAGAGTTGGAGTGAGGAGTGGATTGAAGCCTGTCCATTAAACTATGAGGATAGTCTATCTTAATATATATATCTGAGCACTTATAGTATATATGTGTGGGAGATGATAATCTGGACCAACTGATGATTGCTGGTTTAACATGAAATACGTATATTGGTGATTATTTATCTTTTCAGCATATATGTGCTTGAGTGTATCAGTGTTATTAGATAGAGTGGAGACTGGTGGGTCATGTGAAAGTCTGTGCTCATATACCCTATATTACATATATAGACACATGGTATATATTAAGCCTGTGTTTCAGTTATTACATTGTAGAGATGTCTGCCCATCCTTGCATATGTATTTAATGGATTATGTCCTGTATATGTGGGGTTCAGATTGACCTTGGGTCAACATGGGTGTGACAAGAATCTCAGCCTCAGGGTGGCCTTTGAGCATTCCATCATCAGATTTTCAATTGGATGGACGGTTGGAGTGTGTAGTAGATTGGAGCCAGTCCATTAAAGTATGAAGATTGTCTATCTTAATATATATCTGAGCACTTATAGTATATATGTGCGGGAGATGATAATCTGGACCAACTGATGATTGCTGGTTTAGCATGAAATACCTATATTGGTGATTATTTATCTTTTCAGCATATATGTGCTTGAGTGTATCAGTGTTATTAGATAGAGTGGAGACTGGTGGGTCATGTGAAGGACAAAGTTTTTAAAATTTAAGAAATACATGCCATCTGAGTGCAACACATATATATTATTATCAAAGATAATAGGTGAAACAGGTGTAAACCGTTTCAATAGCTTGGGTGAAAAAGATAAAGTGGATCCATTCTATCTTTTTAAGAAGATTTTTTCTTTCAATAAATTAAATAGAGCAAGGCAGATTATTGCAATTAGATTTTTGAACTTTTAGATATAAGATGTTATTAGACCCATTGGTGCTACAATCATACTGTAGGATTTTTTTTAGTAGGAGTCCATTTTGATTACTTGATGATAACAGTTTTTATAAAAATAATCTTTTAGTGGTTTTAATAATTGAAAATCATTTTACAGATTTGGAGATTTAGTTATAAATGCTGTACCTAGGTGTCAGTAGCATTGGATGCTTCAAGAGAGAGAGAGGGGGGTGGAGGAAAGAATGAGGTAAGGGGAGAGGAGGGAGGAAGGGAATAGGTTATTTTTTTTACTGTGCTATTGATAGAATGATAAGCATACTTTTATTTGAGTTTAGATTTTTTTTTTTTTTTGTAATATTGTTAAATATTTATTACAGGCTATTTTTAATGCAATTTTTTAAAAGAAAATTAGCATGTTAAAATAAATATGATGTCAAACTCAGAACATATCATTATCAATAACTTTATTATTGCTTTTTAAAACTGAAAAATTGATTTTTAATATTTCAAATATTTTTGTCATTTGAATTTATGCTATCAATTTTTTTTCTAAAATATTCATGTTTGGTAGACAATAAGTTTTTTTTAAAAAATATGTTTTTTTAGACTGAAGAGTGATATAAAATTGTTTGTGGTGGTGATATCTATTGTTAAACTGATAGTTAATTAGTAAAAATATTTTTACTATTTAAACTTATATTTTGAATGAAAATGAGCCAAAAAGGTATTGTGGTCTTAAATAACAGATTTGCTCTCTTTCACTTTTTAAATTATGCTTAGTTAGTAATTTGTTTAGTAATAAAGTTATATCACAAATATGGATGCATACACATTGAGAATATCTTTGCTAAACTAGTTGACCTGAACAGTGTTGATTTACCACATTTGCAATTCAGAGCTTCTTGTATTTTAAAGAAAACGAAGATTCATGATAAAGATCATGTCTAGATAAATACAACAAAGGAAATATATGGGGAGATACCTATATTGAAAGAGTAACGATGATAAACACAGAAAACATAAAAGAACCATGCCAAAAGTCAGTCTTTCAAGAGATAAAAGATCTCTGAACTAAATTAGACTTTATTAAGGTGTTTTATGCCATGAAGTCCTGTAAAAGAAAATAGTAACAGTAAATGATGGGAAGATGTCTCTCTATAGTAGAGTGAATTAACAGTATGGCTCTCACAGATAAAGGAAATAAAATTTTCTATTAGACAGTAAGTTTTTAAAAAATGCCAACAATACTAATGCCAAAATATTAACCCTTCCAATTAAACTGATCAAAGACTAAAAGATTAGCTTGAATTCAAACAAATCTAAATCAATTTTCTGATAGTTTTCAAACCATCAGTTATATATTTCTAGTGATGTCTAATTTAATACATAATGCCAATCAGATCTTTTTTAAAAAATAGACGTTATTGGGTTCTGAATTACTCATTAAATTTTTTTGTTTATAATCAGGAAGAGGTAATCATTGCTAATGTTGAATAATACTTTTTTCTATACATTGATTGTAAGCAAAACTCCAAATTATTGGCTCTAATAAATCAATATTTAGCAGATTTAGTAATGGAACAGAAGTTTTTACTAACTCACCTGAAATTATTCAGCAATGTGACGATTATGTGAAGACAAAAATAGAAAGCAATTACCAAAATAAATCTTAATTAGTTCTCTATCAATATAAAAGAAAATTAAAAAACATTTTAGCTGAATATTGGAATGAAGAATTACAGAAAATGCTCTTCCCTATATAATAACTCTTTAATAGTGGTAAAAAGAAAGAACTGATCTGTATGCAATAACAATACTTGAAAGAAATATACCATGCACAATTGATGAGTTGATCATGAAATTTAAGAGCAAAACTATTCTTGCAATGGTTGACCTCATCTCCCATTATTGACAGATGTTGCATCCACAAAATCAGAAGTGCATTGCTTCAGATAAGAGATATATTTTTCAAAAGAATATCTTTTGAATCTGATTAACAGAAAGGCTAGTCTACTCCAGCGCTGGACCATTACTTTCAAAAGAGCTAAAGGATATCATAGTATTTGTTATTGATTGTATTGTTATTACCTCCAATAATATTGAGGAACATTTCAGACATCTCTAATTATTTTTGAAGGATTGTCTTTAAAGCTTTACTATCAATTTTAATAGAAATATCTTTGTTACTAAGAATATCATATTTATGAAATAAAACAAGTGAAGAGAAAATCAAATTCCAACCACATAAGATTATTGCAATTTAGAATTTTTCCACACCAATTAACAAGAAACAATTGCTATTTTTCCTTAGTCTATGTAATTTTGATCATGGTTTTTATAAAAGGGTCTCTAGATATTTATTTCAGCTAGAGATCGGAATGGGCTGATCAACAAAAACAGGATTTTTATCTGGTAAAAACAAACTTTTTGATAAAGACATTTTAGTATATCTGGATATTAACAGATCTTTCTGTATTTAGATAAATAATAATAGATTTGATCTGGGGATCATACTGTTTTAATTGAATAACTTGCAGTAACCTTAAATGC
This sequence comes from Epiperipatus broadwayi, assembly GCA_028023455.1. Taxonomy (NCBI): domain Eukaryota; kingdom Metazoa; phylum Onychophora; class Udeonychophora; order Euonychophora; family Peripatidae; genus Epiperipatus; species Epiperipatus broadwayi. Next base: position 108,143 of record JAQFVV010000711.1, on the reverse strand, counting down.
TGGATTTAATTGGTAAAATAATAGCGAGCAAAGACAAATTATTTAGTAACTAAGAAAGAAGCTTTGCATATAGCCTTTCAACAAGTTTGATTAATTGTTGCTGTGATCAAATATAAGATTATTTAGTGATATTCTTAGTAGAAATCATAACCTACCTTTTATTATACATTACATGATCACTATTCTTTATGCTTACTCAAGTTAACACAGAGGCAAAACTCTACATACAATAGCATCACTTAGGGCAAGCCAGAGTAATCAATAGATGCATGGAAGATTTGTGCATAAAATTCCCATCTAAGGCCTACTCATCAAATATCTCCAGATTAGTTTCTAACTTGTGGATTTCATTACTGAGGAGCCTTGGATCTGAGAGCAGTGTGTGTAGACCATAGGATCTAATGCAACCCTCCACCAACAAATTCAAAATGAAAACACAATTATGCTTTCAGTACCAGCTCATTTGCTTGTATAGTTATAAATATCTGAACTCAGTTCAGTAACCTATATACATTTTGGTTTCTTTGATTTTTTTAATAACCACAATCATCATTAAATATCACATGATCATATTCTTTATGCTTATGCAAGCTGTTAACACAGACACAAAACTAACCACACAAATAGTCCCACTTAGTGCAATCCAGAATGATGTATAGATGCTGTCCGATAGAATTATGGTGACTCTAGTTATTAAAGACTGAAAGACACCAAAATGTATAGATGCTGAACTGAGTTCAGATCTATATGACTATACAATCAAATGATCTTGAATTGAAAACATTATTATGTTTTCATTTTGGGCTCAAAGCTTTACATTTAATTACAAAGGTAAAATGTGGCTTTTGGAGGGTTGCATTAGATCCTAATGTCTACAGTGCTCTCAGATCTAAGATTCCTCAATAATGAAAGCCATAAGCTAGAAACTAGTTTGGGGAGAGTGGATGAATAGGTACTAGATGAGGATTTATGCACAAACCTTCTCACACCCATTAATTACTCTGATTTGCCTGAATGGCATTACTATATGGAGAGTTTTGACTTTCACTATATTTAGTGAATGATAATATATTCATTGATACTATTTTCTTACATAGAATATACAAAATTATGAAACATTTGAATGGTAAATTACCTTTAGGTCACATAGGCTACCAAAAAATTCCATAAGCACAAGATATATGCAATCCAGTAAAAATCAATGGCAGCTTGTAATACCTTAAAGAATCAATATTTACATTCACTACTTATATAGACACTATGATATGATGGAAAGAGTATTGCAATATTTGTTCCATTGAAATGGGCTGCATTCCACCAATTTAACCATATTGAAAATGATCAGATATGCCTTATATTCCAATCTAAGAACAAGATATATATAATATTCATGAAGTCTATTATTCCTGACAGATCAATAGACTTGTGGCCATTTATGCAGGTAAATATTAATTGCAACAGTATAAGTTATTCGCATTCTACAAAGGTCTTAAATAAGGGATGTTTTTTATCTAAAAAATATCCAAAGAAATAATATCTATTTTTAAAACCATTGGAAGTGGACAATAAGGTTAAATCAAACATTCAATTATCATTAGAATTTATGTCTTTAAACTGATTAAATAGTTAATATTGTTGTTTCTTTTATTCTGAAGAAAAAAAAAATAGGCTGGAAGAAATAGCCATGAAATAGAGAAAAGATTAGACTAAATGAATAATGTTCCAAGTAGAAAATATGATTGATAGGTTTAATACTGATTTAGAAAAAAAAATTTTTCATATTACAAATATAGCAAAGAGTATTTCAAATATGCTGCTGATGATAGATTCCACAATACATCACTCACATTAACTTACACATATTAAAAGTATATATATGCATGCCTGTGTATATGACTTAATAGATCACACAAATAAATATAGATTTAATTAAGGTAAAAGTATAAAGTTTAAATAAATCATTAAATTTAAGAAGTATGACAATTTCGATACACTAAATTATATGTTTAACTAAATGTGTATGTTAAAATTTAATATTTAAAACAATTTTGAAATCCAGTTGGCTGTCTTATCTAATAAAGATCATAAAATATTCATTCAATCAGGGATCATTTATCTTCTTGGGAGACTGAGATAGAACTGGAATTTGATACAAAATAATTCTTGTAGGTTTTAAGAGTGAATCAAGTCAGCCATCAATCGAATTTAGTATGTGTTGGTGAAAGTTATCTAAGCCAAATCCGTCATTAATTCTTCAAGAGCAAGGATAATTGAAAATTATGAAAATCATTTAATATAGAAAACTAAAATCTTCACTTCGTTTTGCTTATGTGAATATCTCTTTACATCCACATTGAAAACAATTATTGATCGATCTAATGCAAATGATGCCCGAATCAAAAAAATAATTACCTGCCAAATAATTAAAGAAACAAGTAAGCTGTTGTAATATGATAAAGTATATTAGAATATAGGAATGACTGCAATTTACCAATAATCATGAAAGAAAGGAGTTGGAATTATCTTTAGTGTCATGTACATAACTCTGCACACCTGAAAAGATCCCACCATTACCTGAGAATGGTCTCAATATAAGAAGCAGAAAGACCATGAAATCTTTTTTAATGCCAGAAACTGTAAATTATATTGTTTTTAAAGTTGCATGAATAGATCAGCTTAGAGATGTAACAAATCAAAGAGGAAAATCCAGAAAAGTAACTGAAATATAAAAAACAACAACATATAACCACATAACAGTCATTGAAAATGGTATGAGTTTGTATAAAAATTAAATTTATGCATGCATGAATTATAAAATATATTTATGGGATTTCTTTGTTAATAAAATCAGCAGACAAAGTCTTTGGTTAAATTACAAAAGGCAAGCCAATATTAGCTTATAATTTTTAATTTCATGCATGTAAGATATTTACAATTAATCTCTATAAATAGAATTATCTCTTATATATTGACATATACCATATGCAATGCATTATTGTCTTTCCATATGCATTAATTCTAAGAAGTATATTTCTAAAATGTTTCTATTTTATGTTTTTAAAGTGAGTCATCAGTGTGGAGATTTCAAAATGGGATTCAGATTAGAAGGGGTATGAATAAATAGATCAGTATTTTACATAAAGTGATAGAAAGGAAAATATCAGGTATCACACAGTCAATGTGAGTGAATTCAGACATATAAATCTGTACAACTATAAATGAGATAGCTGCAGTATATATGAGAAATGAGTATATAAACCACTAAACATCACATGATCACCATCTCTTATACTAGCACATAATTGTTAAGCTATTGAGCTTAGATTGAAAATATTATTGTGTTTTCAATTTCATTCTCATAGTTTTGTAGTTAAGTAAAGATAAAATGTGGCTGCTGGAGGGTTGCATTAGATCCTAAGATCTAGATGCAGTGCTCTCAGATCCAAGGCTCCTCACTGACAAAGGCCACAAGCCAGAAACTAGTCTAGGGATATTGGATGAGTAGGCACTAGATAGGAATTTTATGCACAAGCCTTCTGGCATCCATTGATTACTCTGGTTGGCACAGGGTGACCCTACTGTATGGAAAGAGTTTTGCCTTGTTAAATGAGTATATATTAAGTTGAATAATGATTGCAGTATTCATAATTTTGAAAATTAATATATAGAAATTTTTAGTATTGTTATAAAAAAAAAAGTAAACGTGAAAGCTTACATTTAAAATAGTTTTTTTATTATTTGTTGCACAAAAAAGACAATCAAAACTTTTATTTATAATATTATAATAAATGTGGTATAGAACGATGTATATTGGAGAGTCTTTTATCTAGGAAAGGGCAGTAATTTGGAGCTAACCTTAGTCATGGAGGTTTTGAGTGCATGATGTGAACTGCAAAGATGGATCAAAAAAATTACACTCTATTTCATTAGTAATTTAAAATAAAGGAGAGATTATGATTGAAATTGTGATGTAATGATAATAGCTTATTAAAAATACGTCTAATATGCATGTATAGTTATGAAATCACACATCAAATGGATAATAAATGTGTCATCCTGTGATGATAACAAGGAATGGTTTCCTTGATAAATTATATATACTCTCTGCTCTGAATGAGCTTGCTCACATAGTCATATACTCTCATGGATTGGAAATCTTTAATCTTCACAAATAAATGATGATTCATGCTACATTCTTTCTAAGGCATCTTAAGCAAATATTTAGAATATGAATATTTTCGATAGAAACTCTGCCATAGAATTAAATATGGTAAAATAATTATAATATACTCTTACTCTATGCATGATTTCAAATTGATATTGCAAAAAATATTTACTTCTTTTGTATGAGGTTTGTTGAAACTAATGCATATACACAGACATCTTAACCTATATCTGTTATTATTGCTTACAGACATCTTAACCTATATCTGTTATTATTGCTTACTGTATAGATATGTGTTTCTCACTTGAGTGTAATGATAATAATAAAAATTCAGATGTCACATGACTTATATATAGCTTGCATTTACCAATATGTAAACTTAAGAGCATGCTAATGCTCTAAACAAGCTTTTTTTTAATTCTTATTATGATAAATGCTACTACAAGAGAAGGCATTCAAATCATCTTTATCTTAGATTGTCCACATCCCAAGACCAGTTTCGACCTATGGGTCTCATCAGTGAGGAGTTGGGACATTAGATTCAAAAAACCAACTCAAGCTAAGCATTTATCTAAAAGGTAATTCTCAAGAAGAAGATCTAAACCTTTAGACATCTGCATGTCTTTAAAGTCAGCTCTCCAACTGAAAAAATTATATGGGCCTGAACTTAATTCAAATACTCCATATATTAATAGGCTTAGCCATTTAATTTAGCCAAAGCTCCAACAGCAAAATAATAATAGTAATACTAAAAGTAAATAGGTTTTAAGCTTCAAATAGAATTGTAAGGATGTGTATTTTATTCAGATTATTTAGCATATGAGAGCCTACAATCCCCATTTATATGAATAAACATTTTGAGCTAATATTAGATAAAATGTATGTGAGGTGGGGAAAGCTAGCTGCCAACCTAAAAGCTTAAAACTCTACAAAGAATTAGGAAAGCAAATTAAAATATATTTTATGCTTAAGTAATGAGTTATTAGAAACAATAATACAGAAATCATTAAATCTCAAAATAAGAGAGAGTTAATTAAACATTTATATCAAAATTTTTATCAGTAGAAATCTAGTTGCAATATCCAAATCCCTTTATTGGAGAATAATGTGCTTACTGAAATTTTGTTTATGTTAAATATATTTGTCAGTAAATTATTTTTTACTTTTTATTTTCTTAATGATTTTTTATCATTTAATTTCTGCAGTTAGGGTTGAAGGAAAAAATATTTGGTCTAAGAATCCAAATAGCTTTTAATGAGGTTCGATTTATGTGATGATGCTGTGTGGAAGGGCTGGTTGTCAGGATTAACTTTTTTAGCTGAGTAAAATTCCAGGTGAAGATGATGAGATAATCCATCTTGAAAACAAGATAAGACATTTTTATATATTTATAAATTATTACCTGTGTAATTTGTACTTTTGTTAATTATGATGTATACATATATGCATGAGTGAAAGATGATGGTTCAAGATGATAATAGTACAAACTTTCCATTATAGCATGCCCCAATCAATCATTTATGATATAATTATTAGTTTTATCATCATCATTAACCATTATCAATCCATTACAGGATGAAGATTTCTCTGATCTTTAGCTTCTCTTCTCCACATCACCCCTGCTATCCATTTCACATGTGGTCTTTTTCTGGATCTTTTGCAATCTCTTGGAATCCAGTTTAAGATTTTAATTGTCCATCTATTATCATCTCTTCTAGTAATATGTCCAGCCCAACTCCACTTCAGTCTTTTAATTTTTTAATAAGGTCAATAACACCTGCTTGTTCTCTTACCCATATATCACATTTTCGATCTCTTCTTGTTACTTCTAACATGCATCTCTCCATACTTTTTTGAGTGGTCTGAAGTCTCTGTATTGCTCTTCTATTAAGTGTCCAAGTTTCAGACTCATAAGTAAGAACTGGTAAAACACATTTATTAAAAATATTTCTTTCAAACATATAGGCATATTTCCTTTTAGTATCAAGTTATTTCTACCAAAAGCACTCCAACCAAGTTTCTTTATTCATATGGTTTCAAAAAAATGTGTGGTTATGTGGATGTTATTTAATATATTTATAGTTTTACTGAATTAGTGTATAAGACATTTATCCATTTAATTTCAATCATTGAACTTAGACAATAATTATCATCATCATCAATAATAATTATTTTTTCACTTTTATTGGATGTGAGACATACAAGTGAATTTCAATCATTTTATCAATTCTAGCAGTTTAAGTCACAAATGGCTAAACTACCAGATCTAGTAAGCAACAGCATTGTTATATAATTTTTCACTATCATCACAATATATACATCAAATATGTAGGTTTGGTTTGTGTGTAAGGATTACATGACATTAATAATAATCATATTTTATGTGTGTAGATATTTATCAAAAATGTCTATTAATTCTATAACAATTTTTAAATAAATAATAAAAAGGAAACAAAAAAATATGTATCTAATACTACCAACTGGAGTTTGTAAGTTGATATATTTGAGAATCTACTATAATTTGTTAATTGCTAACAATATTTTCTAAAGAATTCGTCTTATATGCACTGTGTCATCTTTTGATAAAGGAAATGTAAAATGGTGGAAATGAGTGGGGAAAAGTAGATATAAAATCAAATTTTTGAAAAAACAAATAAATAACGATGTATAATATTCTTATATATTATATCTCTGGATCATTTTGAAAAGAGGTCTATGGTAAAAATACAAAAGAGGTTACTGTGTTGTAGTAGAGTTAACGAAAGAGAATGATGTGCATATATATGTGAAATGTTTGTATTTTTTATCAAAATGTTCTTTTTAAAACATTTGTCAAAATTTAGTAATTTGCAGGTCTAAGTAATTCTTATGTTCCTCTAGATATAGGTAAGGATTTTTTTTTGATTTTTTTAAAAAAACTTTAAAATTATAAATTAATGAATTTTTAATACAGAGAGCATTTCTAAATGATATTATCAAAAATGAGATAAGATAACATAACTGAAATTAGATATTAAATTTTGATTAATAATTGTAAATTTATTTATTTTTTTACTTTATTATCTATTTCCCTAATAAACTCGTTCCCCTTTTAATGAAATGAGTCAGTTCTTTTTTAATCAATCGACACTTATCAGAAATTTTTTTTATTTATGATATAACTTCAATTTACATATTTTCTATTTATTTCATAAGGATTTTATCAGTTGAAATAATTTAATTCGAATAACATGTCTACGTAATTTATTTTTTGCTTCAAAAACTAATTCTTAATTATTTTTAATTTAAAATAACAAGAAAATGTGGATTCATATTGAAATTTTAGTTTGCTTTACAATAAACTACTCCATGGCTAGCTGTTCCAAGAATAAAACCTTTATTGGAACGAACCTGAAATACGTATTTTTAGGATGCCCTATTGAATTATTATGTGGCACCGGGCAAACTGTAGATATAGCTGATCCTTTAGTGTGGATTTTACCTGATAAAAGTAAAATACAAAGTAATGAGGATTTTACTAATCTTACTTACATAACAAACAATGGAAGTTTATACATAACATTTGCAGATTTAATACATGAAGGTGAGTTTTTATGTATAACAGTGCACAAAAATAATTTTTCAATTGGATATGCTTATGTAAGTTTAGCCCCTATATATGATTATAGTCCGGAGGAATATACTATTCGGGCCATTACAGGAGCGATAGCTGCGGGTATTGTATTAACAATTTTTGGTATCGGTTGCATAATTTTTCGCTTTCGGAATAGAGAATATACGCAAAATAAAAGTGAAAAACATACTGCAAATTTTAGTGCGGATTTTTCAGGATCAGTTAATGGGCAAAAAACAAATTATAGTAATCCTGTTATGATAGAAAATTCGGAAATATATGATGAATCAATATGTGTCATACCAGAAAAAGCCTCGCACATTAACCCACCTTCTGATAAAGCCTTCAGAAAGAAAGTTGCAAACAGGGAAGTTTCGGAATATTTATAATAGAGAATGCTTGAATGGAATAAATATACTCTTATGAAGAAATAAAGTTGTAAATAAATTCTAACATTAAGTATTTTTAATGTTCTAGCATTAAAAATATTGTGTAAAAAATTTTCATAAAGATTGACATATATGAGGCAAATATATTGGTATACTATTATAAACCAGAAGCATATATTTGCAACAGTTTACTTACGTGGTGACATAAAATGAACGATTGTACAAATGAGAAGAAAAAAAATAGCTTGCAGATAATAAAAACGTTATTGCAATCTATTCCTTTTTTTTTCTTTTAAGCTTGATGATGCAAAAATTTTTAATAAGAAAATAATAAACTAAAATTTAATAGGTATTTAAGGTGACATCTTGCAAACTTCACATTAAAATTGTTATCAATATTAATATCAAAGTAATTCTGTATTTTTATTTATCATTTACAGGAATTCATATTATAACAATTGAATTGCTATAAATAGAGTTTAAGGTTTAAATATGAAAGGAGCTTAGAAATACTTTTGCATAAATAAAATAATTTCCAGGCAAACTGAAGCCTTTTTTTTTTTTTCAGAAATAAAAAGATATTTAGTTACTCTATTATGGCTATCCGGTCGTGTGAAAGTCTGTGCTCATATACTCTATGTATTACATATATACAAGTATGTAATAAGCCTGTGTGTTTCAATTATTACATAGAGATATCTGCCCATCCCTGGTATATGTATTAAATGGATTATGTCCTGTACATGAGGGGTCAGATTGACCTTAGGTCAACACAGGTGTGACAAGAATCTTGGCCTCAGGGTGGCATTTGAGCATTCCATTATCAGATTTTCAATTGGATGGACTGTTGAAGAGTTGGAGTGTGGAGTAGATTGAAGCCTGTCCATTAAAGTATAAGGATTGGCTATCTTAATATATATCTGAGCACTTATAGTATATATGTGTAGAGGTGGCAATCTGGACCAACTGATGATTGCTGGTTCAGCATGAAATATGTATATTGGTGATTATTTATCTTTTCAACATGTATCAGTGTTATAAGATAGTGTGGATTAGTGGTGGGTCATGTGAAAGTCTGTGCTCATACACCCTATATATTACATATATAGACCCATGTATATAATAAGTCTGTGTGTTTCAATTAAAATAAAGATAGTAAAGATGGCATGACTTTCCCTGATAATATTGTAAAAAGATCTCTACCCTGCAATGGATTCTTTAAATCACTTTTTACCTTTTCACTAATATAAATAATTTGAAATTAAAAGTGGAAATCTATCTACTTTTAGAAAATGTAGTTTTATCTAATTTTGATGGCATGGACAACATTTTTCACTTAGAGTAAACTAATGGGAAGCCAACACAGAGACAACAGTTACATAATGTGGATCAGACAGTATAACTGAGGCACAAACTAATTGAAATTATTTGCATGTATATGTTTTATTGCTGGAAAGTAATATTTCCTAGCTAGTAACCAAAGTAGGAATACAGCATTTGCCACATCTATTTACAGTAGTAATATATTATACAACAAACATAAGAACAATTTTCTAATACGGTCAATGAGATTTCAAATTGATGCTAGCAACAATCAGTGGGTTAAAGGATTATCACACTCTTTCTAATAAACTTAATAATTTCAGTATACCAGCTTGCTTCATGAAAGGTCTGGTATTAATCAACACCAGCATCTTTCTCCTCCCAACTTAAGCGTGCTTGACTGCTTTCTGCAAATGATGGGGATTATGAATTACTATTCTGAATGTGGATGTGACTCAATAATACCTCATCTCAAATGGACTTCAGTTTTATAACCAGATCCCTTACCTCATTGTGAATAAATAGATTTATTAATCTAATTATTAGATTGCTCTATTTGTACTAATGGCTGATATATATATATATATAGTAATTTAATTCATTTACATAATTGTTAGTCGACTATGTTCTAAACTAATCTAGAGAATTCAATAGCTTGAGTAACTTCATGATTGAAAACTTCAGCTGATTTTACATTATAATAATTCAATCATCACCTTTAAAGTCAATTAAATGTATAAAAGGTTACTTATAGTATATATATTTCTGTCAAATCAATTCAAGAGTGAAGCTCATGATATTTCATGTATATTTCCATTATCACTTATCGCTCAAATTTAATACAGTAATTTAGAGAAAGAAATTAAAATTGTTTTTGAAATTCTCAAAAAGAAGAATATGTATGCATACAAGTGAATTAGGCTTCCTTTATTACATCTGCTCACATATAGTTGACCTTAAAAAAAATATCTTGGTTAGCCAGAACAGATTATTCAACTGCTTGCAGGACTGTATTTTACATTTAGTTTTTATAATCTTTGAACTTCAACTACAGCAATTGACATCTACTATATTCATTAAGCTATGGGCTACTGAAAAGAGTCCCCACATGTACTTGTCTGGGAGTCACAAATGCCTGGAGGTGACTAGAAACTGCATTTTTTTTAGTCTCTTGATATTTTAGTTGGTACTTTAACCCGACCTGCTATGTGGTCGCTAGAGGCACTGTTTCTGTGTTTTCACACAGAACATACAGGTAATTAGTGGTTAAGAGTATTTGAAAGATTGAAAATTGTGTTTTTTATTTGTTTTAAAGTTTTTTCAGTTTGTTATTTATATATATAGAAATTTTTTAAAAAAGTTATTATTATTTATTTTTTGTTTTGTTTTATTATTTATATATTGTTATTTTATATATAGAATTATTATTATTTTTTTATTTTTAAAAGTTATTTTGTTGATTAGTTTTTTGTAAATTTGTTATTAAAAGATTTACTTTTAAGAAAAATATAACGTTCGAAAAACGTAAAATAAAAAAATGGATTATATTTGTATTTCAAAATGTTTATATAATCGGGAAAAGGAAATTAAGCATGCTGTTGTAGAATGTATTATATGTGATGGGGTATATCACTTGAAATGTTTAAATAAGACTAGGAAGGATGTAAAAGGTTTATGGTTATGCAGTCAGTGTATTAATATGATAAAAGAGGTGAGAAAGTGTTTTCAAAGTGTAGATAGTCGAAGAATAGTGGGTGGAGAAAGTAATAGTGTAATGGAGATGATTAGTCAAAGAATAAATAAGATAGAGGAAGAACTGAAGGATGTAGAAGTAAAATTAAAATCATTAGAGATAAAATATGAGGAGATAAAGGAATTATTGAGTAGGAATGATAAGAAAGAAGTAGATAAGGAGGACCAGAAGGTATTAGAAAATGTTATAAATGGAGCAGAAAAAGTAGATTATGAAACAGTATTGATAGGAGATTCACTAATTAGAGAATGTGGGGATATAATTGCAAGGGAAAATAGAAGTAGGTATGTAAGAGTATGTTTGCCTGGAGCTAGAATTAGGGATGTAGCAGATGAAGTTAAAAAACAAGGTAGTAGAGATGTATATGTTATGGTGGGGACTAATAATTTATTAGAATCATCAGAGAGAATAATGGATGAGTATGTAGATTTGATTAGGAATTTGATTATGATTAAAGGAAGAGTAGGAATAGTTGGATTATTACCAAGGTTTGACAAGAGTTATTTGTTAGATAGGGCATGTTCTATAAATGAGAGATTGAAAAAATTGTGTGAGAGAAATAATGTTATGTTTGTGGATGTGTGGGATTATTTTATTGGAAAGAGAGAGTTATATAGTAAAGATGGGTTGCATTTAGGAAAACAAGAAAGTGAAGTTTTAGGGAGTTTGATTTATAAAGAATTTTTTTTGGGAAACTTATAAAGGGGGGTGGGTTTTTAAATTGTAACATTATTAAAAAGAATGGATGGAATATAAGAAGTAAGCAAAAGGAATTTGATTTTGATATAAATATAGATATGGAGAAGGAATGAGGTTGTAAAATTAATGGTAAGAAAGGAATTTATAAATGTAATGGAGAAGAAAGAATTAAAAGAATTTATAAAAGAGTAGTTAGGAAAGAAGAAATTGTTAAAATTGGGTTTTTGAATATGCAAGGTGGTAGGAAACCAGAAAAGTGGATGGAATTAAATAAAACAATTGAAAATGAAGAGCTTGAGGTATTAGCAGTAGTGGAACACATTTAAGAGAAGAAGAAGAACCTATTTTGGAACAGTTGGTGTGGCAGGGTATAAATAGAAAAGAAAAAGAAAAAAGGGGTGGTGGTATAGGTGTTATATCAAAAAAATATTTAAATATTGTTAAATATCAAGAACACTTGTGGTTTGAAATAAGGTTGGGTAGACAAGAATGGATGGTGGCTATAGTTTATATAGCTACTTGAGATAGTCAAATTATATTGTAGTGGAATAGTAACATATACGAATGTTTAGTTAAGGATATACAAAGTTTTAAAGAAAAGGGGAAGAGAATAATGGTTATAGGGGATATGAATGGACATATTGAAGAAATTGATGATGTAGATAATAAAAATGGACAGCTTTTGAAGAATTTTTGTCAGAAAGTGAATTTGAGTATTGGAAATTTATTAAATATTTATGAGGGACAATATACCTGATCCAGAAATAATATATTTCACACAATAGATTATGTATTGGTAGAGAAAGAGGGAATAAATAAAATAAGGAAAATTAAGGTATTTGATAATGAAGAAAAAGTATGCACTAGTGATCATAATTTCATTGTAATTGAAATGGTTAGTAATGTGATGGAGAATAGAAATAAAAGTAGAAATAATAGTGAAAGATGTGGATGGAGAGTGAATGATAAGAATAAGTTGGAAGAGTATAAAATACAAGTTGAAGAAATAATGGAAGAGTGGGTTGGGGATGAGTATAAGGATTGGTGTAAGGAAATAGAAAAAGTTACAAATAGGGTTTTAGGTGAGAATATTGAAAAGAATAAAAGTAATAAAAAAATTAAAATTAGTAAAAGTGTAAAAGAAAGGAAAGAAGCATGTAGAGAATATAAGTGTGCTATTAAGAATAAGGAAAGTGAAAAAGATATTAATGCTAAATGGGAAAAGTACTTAGAAAAGAAGAAGTTGGCTAAAATAGATATTTATAGAGAGAGAATGAAATTGAATAGTAAATTGTTGGAGGATATTAATAAAAGTGGAAGAGATGGAAGTAAAAAATTTTGGAATTATATTAAAAGGAGAAATGTAGGGGAGAGAGAGTTAGTATTACTAGATGATGAGGGAACTGAGTGTAGTTCTAGAGAAGATTTAGAGAGAATCTTAAATAGTTATGTAATGAATATAGAAAAGATGTTAGATGTGAATGATAGAATGTTAGAAAATATGAAAGAATATTGTAATGGGAATATTAGCTTTTCAGAAAATGAACTAAATGAGGTAGAGAAGAAATTGAAAAGTGGGAAGGCAAGAGGTTTAGATGGATGGGCAGCAGAGATAATGAATTTAGGATATAGGGCAAAAGTAAAGTTATTATTCTGTTTTAATAAAATGGCACAGAATAGAGTTTTCCCAAGTAGTTAGAGTAATACAAGAGTAAGGTTATTATTTAAAGGAAAGGGTAAGGATAATAGAAAGTTGAATAATTATAGACCGATAGTGGTAACATCAGTTTTATATAAAGTTTTCTCATATTTGGTGGTTAGTAAAGTTGTAAAATGGATGGAAGGGAATAATGTAGTGGGTGAAATGCAAGGAGGTTTTAGATTAAATAGGCGTATAGGAGATAGTTTATTTGTAGTTATACAACTTATGGATATGAGTAGGAATGAAGATAAACGGTTATATATGAGTTTTATAGATATAGAGAAGACATATAATAGAGTAAATAGAAATAGATTATGGATAAGTTTAGAAAATTTGGGAATGGATGAAGCTTTAATAGATATTATTAAGAAATTATATGAAAATAATTATTATATATATCAATTAGAGAATATAGAATCAATTAAAGTTAAAAATGGTGTGGGACTAAGGCAAGGATGCCCTATGTCACCTATTTTGTTTGTGTTGTATTTGAGTGAAATGGAAAGAGCAATAGAAAGATTAAGAAGAGGGATAGAGATACCGTTAATAGGTAGTAAGGGAGTATATATTTTGTCAGGTCTTTTTTTTGCGGATGATATATTTTTGTGTGTAGAAAAAAAGAGAAGATATGGAAGTTATGTTGAGGACATGTGCAAGGGTGGGTAAAGAGATGGGGATTAAATTTAGTGAAGAAAAATCAAATATAATGATGGTTAATACTGAGGAAAGAGAAGATGTAGAATTTTTATTGGGAGATATTAAGTTAAGTGTGGTGAATAGATATAGTTATTTGGGAATTATTTTAAGTAATCAGAAAAATTATTTGGATGAATGGGAGAAAAAATTGATAAATGAAGCAAAGAAAGGAAAGGGATTGATAAAGAAATTAACAGTATTTTCATATAATAAATATGATGTAGCTAGAATTATATGGAAGTTGCAGTAGCAAGGTTAACATATGGTAATGATGCATTATATGTTAGTAAAAAGATATTAGATTATTTAGAAAAAGCTCAAAGGGAAGTAGGAAGACATGCATTGGATGCAGAAGTATGGACAGCAAGGGAGGCAATTCAAGGAGAAATGGGATGGTCAAGTTTTCATATGAGAGATGCAAAAAGTAAAATGAAAATGTTTGGTAGATTGCAGTTTATGGATAATAAAAGAATAACTAAAATAGTATTTAATTGGGTTATGAGTAAAGGGCAGGTAACAAGATGGGTAAGAAAGGTAATGAGGTATGCAAAAGATTTGGATAAAGAATTTATATCAGTATATTTGTACAAAAGATGATTGTGTTAAGAGGATTATTGAATGTTATAGTAGTAAGGAATGGGATAAAAGAATAAATTTATTAATAAAGACTAGGGAGTTAGAGAGATGGAGAAATAGTATGGAGAGTAAAAAGAGTTTAAATATATATAGAAATAAACAGAATATTAGGTGTGAGTTAATATATGATAATAGTAAGGAAAGTAGTTTATTGTTTTAGGCTCAAACGGGATCTTTAGCTACAAAAGAATATACATGTAAATGGAAAAATATGGGTGATTTATTTTGTAAATTATGTAAGGAAGGAATTGAAAATATTAGGCATTTGTTAATTGAATGTAAATGTTTGAAAACAGAAAGGGTACATATAATGAAGTTGTGGAAAAATAAATATGAAAACAGTGATTATACAGAAAGTGAATTATTGGTTTTTATGCTGGGTTTGGGAAAAGATAAGGGGGATTTAGATATAAAGGTTATAGAGTTGACAAAAATTATGTTGTGGAAATGGGATAGAGCAAATTATGAGTAAATTTAGAGTGGGGAATGTAAAAGAAAGTGGCTAACAGGTTTATCTGGGCATAATTGCTGAGATATTCTTGACTTCGTTTAAGGAGAAGCCATAATACATCACATCACATCACAGGAACCTTCCACAAGCTAGCTGGCAGCTTACATCGTCTGCTACCAAAAACCTAGGTGGCGCTGATTCCCGTAAACACATCTAGCTTATGTGTTGTCTGCTATCAGAACTTACCAAGATTCTAGCCCACTACGCGGCGCTGTTTCTCCACGTTACACACGGTAAAAACAGCAACCTCTAAATGTCTCATTGCTAACGTTTATGAACATAGTACTTAAAACTGATAATCATTACAAATGTTGTTTATTTCTACATTCATTAAAACAAAATAGATTCAAAAAATGCTTTTTAATTAAAAATTTTCTTGATTTTTTTAAGTATAAATATATTGTAAACAATTTCTACAGTTACATGTTTATTAAATTAATTATCTTTCTTTAGACAAAAATAGTTTTCTTGTTAAATTAAAAGAATAATTTTTTGTCAAAATTAGAAATCAATTATATATTTATATTAGAGAGAGACCTATTTATTTATTTTTATATATTTACAGTATTTTAAAAATATCAAATAATAATATTCAATTAATCAATATTCAAATCGATTGTCAAAAACCTCAACCTTGACTATTACTTAGTCATATCGCTCAATGACGGCATGAGAACAAGATCAATTGCCACAATCAGATTGTCATTATTCATAAACTATGCAATTTGGACTGTAAGGTGCAGAAAAATATTCAACACCAGTGCTTTCGATGAAGAGGCTTTTACCATTAGGAAACTACAAAAAATGAAGAATCGTGACAAACTGCTAACTGCCAACTCAAGATTTTATGAAACATGGAATCTCATTAAGAACATTCAATGATCGCAGAAGTCTGCTGAACTGAGAACATTCAATGATCGCAGAAGTCTGCTGAACTGAGTCATTTGTCGGGCAGATTGGGTAAATACACACCGTTATTGATGGACTGCTTAGGCTAAACATTAGACAATGGTACCAGATATCACAGTTATTATCACACCTTTATTTTATCCCTATTCTATTTGTATTCATCTATATGTCCTTATGAATTCATTAATGTATATAACATTTTCATCTTGCTTGATTATCATCTTATATTACACATGTATTAGCTTATAAAAAAAAATCATTCTACATTTTTAAAGTACTTGTATAACAAACTTTTATCTGTATTCATTTCTTCTTTTTCTTTAAACTTTAAATATATATGCAAAAATCATCAAGATCACACATTCACTATGCTGCAAATACATGTTAATATCAACATTGTCAACTATTATCAGGTCAATGCAGAAGACAGATTTCTTTGAGTGTAATACACATTTTCTTATTCATAACTGTTCATATTCACAGCAGTACAACAAACTTCTTTATTTCATTTATTCATTTCAAAATTGCCTTTTTCTAGATCTTTTACAGTCTTTTAGGATGCAGTATATGATGTTAATTATCCACATATTGTCATCTCTGCTAACAATATATTTATAGCTTTTTTGCGGATTCATAATTCTTTTATTAGTTATTTGTTTGGTGATTCATAAAAAATGAAAAGATACAAATTTGTGCATCAATCTAAAACATACTTCTATTGTAATAACATTTTTTCTTAAAGGAGACTGTTTTTAAATTAAATATGAAATTCATTAAATTTGAATTTTTGTAAAAAGGCAAAATTATACTTAAAATTAATTTTTTTTTTCTGAAACTTAAAAAGAAACAGAACATTTTTTTATTGTAAATAATATAATTCATCCATTAAATTAAAATTATTACAACAAAATAAATTATAACAATACATCTTGTTTAACTTTGAAAAATGTACACCTGGCTCTCATTTTATGCGGTAGATAGGTTCCTCAGAAAATGTGCACAGAAGAAATTGCACAAAAATAAATGTCACTTACCTTGAAAAATAGGGAATAGGTTCCTGTAATTTTCAGACATAAAAGCAAAGCAACAAGGAAAAATTACTTTAAAATTCGCATTAAAAAAATAAGGAAATAAAGTATGACTAATAAAAAATTTCAAATATATAAAAAAAATTAATATAAGACAAACTTTTTTTACTTTTTTTATTAACTACAGTATTTAATTTTACATTTTTTCATACATATTTTAATCCGTTATTTTACAATGTGGGTTCGTTTGTGAACTAGTAAGAAATCAGATTCATGACGTGTTGTACAACTAGCGCCACTTCCAGTCTTGTGCTGTTTCTATATTTAAAAAATGAGATGCAATCAAAACCAAAAGATTAGACATTATCATTCGAAAGATTAATTTCAGTTTATAAAGTCAATAAAATCTTCATTATTATTTATTTTAAAAATCTAAAAAAATATTTATTTCTGTTAATATTTAACAAAATACGTTTTAAAAGTTTAAAATTTTTGAATATTTATTGTGATATTTTTATATGTATGTATAAATTATTATTATTATTATTTACTCATTAGTATAAGTAGGTTATTTACATAGAAACTAAGATTCTAAATACAGCTTATGGCCATATTAACGTGAGTTGCTGATATAATGTTATATTTTTGAAAGAAAAAAAAAGTATTTCAAGTCAAAATAATTTATTAATAATTTAAATTTCTTGATATCTAATAAATATAGTGAAATATGAAGGGTATTAAAAAGAAACATGAATCGCATAACTTCAAAATTGCATTAAAATAATCCACATAAAACAAGACCAGGTGTATTTCAATTAAAACACAAATCTTGAACTTTTTTAAATAGTCTATTGTTTATTGACTACTCAAAGATTTATTTATATGTTTTTCAAGTTTGTCAATCCTCTAATCATGTAACTTTCTATTGAAGGTCATGAGACTTTTACATAATTTTTTATGGGCCTGTGTAGTTATTCATCTGTGCCCATGGCTTCACAGGCATTAGTGGAATAAAACAATAAAATAGAATTTTTAGCTGTTGCCTGCCTTCTGTATATACATATTATTTAAATAAAATAAAATATGTGAATTATCAACAACAATATCACAAAAAATTTAACTTTTTATGATGAATTATACTACTGAATGATCAACTTTTAGGATTTTAGGTTAAATATATTTTTGACATGATTAATTAGTATTATTAATTATTAAGCATACACTATGACATATGTAATATATCCAAGACATATCAAAATACAAAAATATGTAACACAGTTGACTAATTACAAATAATCATTTGTAAATAAAATTTAGTTTCATAGAATTTGTTCCTGGCATGCTATTTAGAAGTGATAATATATTTAAATATGCATTATTCCTTAAGAGTTTTATTATTATTAATTTTTATTTCTTTGATCAGAATCATGCATTTGTAATTGAATAATTGCATATAACATTCATTTATATATCGTAATTACTCTCAAGAGATGCAGTTCCTGGTTTTCTCTTTGCAATACATATGTATTTTTCAAAATAGGTATATATATATATACATTTAGACAATCCCAATATCAATAACAATCAACAATTTTAAACTGTTGTCAAGGTAACTTCCTTTTAACAATAAAGATGGAATCCCATATATATATATGTGTCTTGAATAGAATCCTGCATTTTTATTTTAACTAATAAATATCATGTTGACTTTTGTGGAGGGGAGATAAGACTGATTTAATCTTCAGAGTCACCTGATAATATCCTTGTTCCTCATTAAAACACTATAAATTTATTAGGTAGTTTTTTTTTATATGCAGTGACATGAGTATCTAAATATTTATTCATTTTCATGCTTCTGTATGGTTTAATGAAAAAACTTTATTAGCAAATATTATTATTTAATAAGAGTAATTGTAATATGTGTATCCAAGTAAAAAAATGACAGAGATTCTTTCCAAACTGCCTGAAGTGCCATCTTTGAATCAATCTATGTATTATGTAATAACATACTTTATTTATTAATCACATAATTTTAAGATATTATCATATATTGTATGCATAAAGTATAATAAAATTATATTTTAAGGATTCTTTCAAATATTGCATTAGATAACGTTTATTATTATTTAAAGTATATAATTTATAAAGCTCTTAATAAAAGATTATTAATATATAAAGCACACTGCTATTATTTTTAAAAGTAAATTAATTGTATTGGAGAATTTTTAATATTGGTTAAATTAATTTATAAAGCACAGTAGAAAAGTCTGTTCTTTTTTAATTAAGTCAATATTTTTTCGAATATAACAATGCAAAGCTACCAATCACATTTATTTTTATTGATTTATTGCTTAAATTGAGCTAAGTAACATAAAACAAAAATCCTTACCATATATATATACACACAAAGGATAAGTAGATAATAAATAAATAAAGGATAACCCAAAAAATAATATTTTCTCAGTATTATAATAAAATTACTTTTTTTAAAATTTTTGTAAGTTGACATTTTTTAGGAGATAAATAATGGGAGCTTTTTTATTTCTTATATTTAGCTTATCTTTTTATTATCATATATATATTGAAATGGTATTATTTAGCCATCATCCCGTTTCGCCTACTATGTTCCATAGTAGTATCTTTTTCCCCAGTTCAAACCCATCCCAGTCAACATATATAGGCTTCTAATAACTTATTTTATATGTAATAGCATATATTTATGTGTATGTTCATGTATTTGTATAGGTGCCCACATATAATAGTTATATTAATGTTTGTATGTGTACAATGTATACTCAGTCTTAAAGTTAAAAGTTGTATGAACAATGTTATATGTATGTAATTACCAACATATATATGTGAAGGAAGCATAACACAATAAATTAAAAAGCATTACAACTCTTCTAAATTAATATAAATTTAAATTATTATTCTCAGTTACAACTCTTTATTTAAATGCACTCGTCATAAAATTCATACACACACATATACTAAAATGTTTATGAACTTAAACTCTTTTAAAAAAAAGTTAGCTGTTTTTA
Source organism: Epiperipatus broadwayi (assembly GCA_028023455.1). Classification (NCBI taxonomy): domain Eukaryota; kingdom Metazoa; phylum Onychophora; class Udeonychophora; order Euonychophora; family Peripatidae; genus Epiperipatus; species Epiperipatus broadwayi. The sequence goes on along the minus strand of JAQFVV010000711.1, from coordinate 87,678 downwards.
TAAAAAGATGTAAATTCTTAAAAAAACATCTGCAAGTAATTAATCAAACTTGGAATCAAAATTTTAATGTCTTTTAAAAATAAAAACTAAGAACAAGGAGTGACCTGTTTTACCATTATTGTTTTAGCCAAAAAAATGACAAAAAGTTTCATTTTTTATGCATTTTAAATTACTGAGAAAATTTTGTAAAAAGTTGTAAACAGGACACTTGTATTACCGATGTTCCCTGTATAAATAACATTAAACTTTCAGTAAAGGGATTCACTTGGTTTACTTTGTTCATTTTTTAATAATATTTGATATAGTATTTGCATCCAGTCACTATGACCAGCTGGAAAATGGAGTTTGGCAGCTAAAGCCCTACCATTTGCTATCTCTTCCTTCAAGAGATCGGACTGTGCAGATAGAAGAATGGGAACACCAATTAAACTGCCAAGAAGACATCAGAAGGGATCAGCCCAGCTAAATGATGGTGATCAGCTACCTAAAAACCTTAACAAAGAAGATGCAGTAACAATTTTTCCTGCAGAGCTCTGTAAAATAACTCTTAATAAATTATCTAAAAGTTAAAGTAGCTTCTAATTTATAATGTGCACAAACTTCTGAACTATAATGTTCTAATAATTAAAATTGATTTAAACTGTAAAATACGATTTAAAATTTCTGCTAAAATTAATATCTGTAAACTTGCCTATTTATGAAATTTTTTTCTAAAACTGTAAATGCTTGTTAATAATAACTTATTTAGTTATTATTCTGTTAATGCTAATCTGTGGTCATCCTTCTTTATTTGTTTTATATATATATATTTTATAATTTATGCTATGCCCAATTCAGAATGGAGATCAATTCTATGAATAAATTTAGAGGAGAAAGATGATTAGAGGCTCTCTACAAGCTTTAATTAAAAAAAAATCTTTAATCAAACGATAGTGGATTTTTATAATAACCAATATATTTATTGTAACACAAAAACATACTTGTTTTAATTTCAAATTCAGAATTAATAAAATATTAATTAGATCTTTTAAAATGTTTAATTTATATATTTATATTTTTAAATTCAAAAGTATTTAATTCTTAACTCTTATTTATTCCAATGTAATATAGAAAATATCTACATTTTTTTAAATTTGTGTTTATTTCTATTTTTCATTTCAACTATATATATATACATATATGTGCATGCACACACACTACTATGTTGTATGTCATAAGATACATAACCATCTAATTATATATACATATATAATTATTGGATCAAGAAATATTATAGTGTTAGCTCTATTAATACAATGTCATTTTGTATTTAAGTATAAAATATGAATACATGTAGCAAAAGATGAACACATTTTTTTTTATATTGAAAATATTAAAAAAATATTTATAAACAACAGTACTCAAAATCAGTCAAATAATCTAGCAATAATTTTTATAGAAAAGGGTACATTTAAAACAGAAAGTTATCAACATATATAAAAGCCAATAAATGACTTAATATTTATTTAGTTTGTTTTTTTATTCTGTGAAGTTTTTTTAATCACATATTATATTTTAATTTATTTTGTTTCATTTTTCTCAATTTTTTAATTTAAATCTTTTTTATACATTTGTGCGACTTGCTTTTATTCAATATATATATATATGCTCATTACATCTATTTCAAACCATTTGCCTTTTCTAATAAATAGCCCACTTGCTAAACAAACTTTTTCAATATCCCTTCATAAAGAGATAATAATAGAGAAGTCGGTACTCATGAAACTTAGCAAATATTCATGTAGAGATGGTTTGAATGGTTTACACTCATATTTTGTATGCTAATTAAAAGTAGCTGTATATCCATTTACTGCTTAATGTGATATTTACCTATGTTTGCTAAGGACCCGCTACATAGACAAATTTTAAGTCTCTTGAAAAAAAAAAATCAGTTGACTTGAATTCGAATCTCATATTGTAGCATCTCATTCAGCTATGCTACCTCTATATGAGGATATCCCTATAAATAAGTACTACTAGTTTTTTCAATAATTTTAAAAGACGTAGTTATTAGGTTTGCCTTAGGTAAAATTAATCAGCCCACTCCAATCTATGAATAGTAATTAGTAGTAATCACTGATACAGGAAGGGGTTAAAGTTTATATCAGCAGCAATTTTCGTAAAGTTTCATTCAAATCGATTCACCGTTTCAAAAAACGATTAAAATATAAATTCTAATAATTTCAACTTCGTAATAACCAACGGTTATTACAATAAGCATTACTTAAGAATATATAAAATTTATTTCTCTTATAAGTATTAAATATTATTAACGCTACGTATTTAAATATCGTTATTTATTTGTGGACTTGTTAAAATGTTTAGAATTTATGTACATATATCGTTAGAACTGGATCTATGACTAATTTGCGATTAATCAAATCACTTTAAGACTGGTGAAACCATTGCAAGTATAAGTAAACAAGAGCATGCGTACACGTGTATGTGTTTATTCTAGTTTTTAATGCACCACATACATTCAATTCAGTTTTTACATTTTAAAGGACATGATTATGTTAAAAACTTCCTTACAAAAAAATTCTACGTAAATTTAAAAAAAAAGCATATACATTTGTCTAATTTACAGGTAATGGAACTAACCTTCCTTCAGGTGAGACAGATATTTAATTTGATTTCTTTTTTATTATCCTCACAGCAAGGCCATTTATAACAGGTTATTAATATAAATAATCATATATTAATAATGATCTAAATGTAAATCTGTGTCCCCTTACAAATAAACTGACTCTTATAATAAATTATGAATATATGTATAGATAAAAAGGTAAAACATTAATTTTTAAATATCTTACTGCATAACAATGATTGTTCCAATGGATTACCATCGAGTTATAGAGAAGATAACTTGGCTCATTATGCTTATTAGTTGTTGGGTAGTGTGTGTGTGTGTGTGTGTGTGATTTCCCTTTTTTTGTTCACCCTCAAATTAAGAATTAGCAAACTATTATTTAATGAACAACAATAAATATTTATCTGAGCTGACTATCTAGAAAAAAAAAAATTAAGCCTGATTAGAAAGTTAAATATAATTGAAAGTCTATCCGTCCTGAATTTGATTCAAATTGAAAATGCAGTGAGAGAATACATTAGCACTAAAATATGAGTCTCTTTTCTAAAATACATATACATACAGATATATATGTTAACACACATTCTTATATACATTACTTTTTACTCTTATATGCTTATAAATTACAGTTTATTATCATATCATATTTTACTAATATATTGTGACTACTTGAAATATTGAAATAATAACAATCTCACTAAAAAGATGATACAGCATGGTCAAGAGAGAGGAGAAAGTGAATAAAGGTTCCTAAATTAATTTTTAGATGAGGAAAAAAAAATGTGTTGTCAACTAATTGAAAATATTTATCTCTAACTGTTAACATACAAAATATCATTTATAACAATTTTTAATTTGTTTTGTATAATCAAATGAATAATATAATCTTTTTTTTTTTCATATGTCATAGCATCGGTCAGAAGGCGAACCCGCAACACCGTCTGCAACCAACTGCTTGCTTGCAAGGCGGCTGCGCTGACCTCTTGGCTAACAACGCTTGACTAATATAATCATAGTTAGTCTTTGTAAAATTAAAAAGAAATATCTAAACTTTTACCAAAACCATTAAAACATCATATGATCATCTTTAAGCCATAACTAAAAATTAGTCTGGGGATATTGAATAAGGATTATAATGCACATCTTCTAATATCTATTGATTACTAGAGCTTTCACTAGGTGGTACTATTGTGTGATAAAATTGGCTATTATTTAAACTTTTAATAAAAGCTTATTTTTACTAAAAATAAAACAAATGCTTTATAACTTATTTCATAGTTAGGCATTTTGGTTTAAGAACAACATTTAACTCATATATAATTCACAAGCATAAGATTATGTGCTAAAGATGCTTTAACTTATTTGTAAGTAAACAAATAAGATTTAGTAATGAACAAATAATGTACTTATTTTAACATATTATAAATAATATTCATTTTAATAACTATATAAATAAATACTGTTTATTAAGTATGTGATATTGAGATTATATAATAATATTTCTAACATAATATCTTCATTTTTATAATCATATAAATAACACTCTTGTATTATCCTCTGGTAACAAATGATCACCTCTTAAAAGCCTTACTTGTAAAAGATTCTTATAATATGTGTATATAAAAAAATATTTCTTCGGAAACATAATAAAAATTGAACATTATCTCATAATGTTTACCTAGGAAAACAAAATTCTTTATGGAAGTGAAATAAGGAAATAACTTGTAAATATTCATTTTGAATTATAAATAAATAATGAAGTGTACCAATCGGAATGAAAGTGACCTTAACGTAAACTGCACTACCAGGGCGCCAGTTTGTACCAATTGGAATGAAAGTGAAGATCGAATCTAACCGCAAAAACAATATCTGCACTACAAGGGCGCCATCTAGGCATTTGAGCCTAGAAAAATTTATAAAGTAGGCAGATACGCGCTGTTAAGATTCCACTTTCTTTAAATATTCCGACTGTTAGCCCAAGTCACTAGCTCAGCGGAGACGCAGAGATAAAAATCTATAAATTTTATATCTTAAATATAAAAGAATAAAAGCCACTGCCAGAAATTAACACATAAAAATATTTATTTACGCACATATAAAATAATATTTAAATTTTGAGGAATAAATTTAACGTTTATAATTTTATATTGATCTTTAATTCTAAATTTAAGTAGATTGCAAATAATGAGTTTACTATTTATTTAGAGGGTCGAGTATGAATGGACTACATAGGTCTGCATTTGAAAGGAAAATATTCTTCCCTGATTTAACCTTAGGCAACAAATTTCGCAATCAACTGGCGCCAATCCATCTGATACATTCATGTATTCAATGTAGCATGATACGACAACACAAAATACTATATTGTCAGGAATGTACATCTGAACAATAAGTAGAAATAGAGAAGAGATTGACTCTCCACCAACAGGAATGTGACATCTGTTGGCAAGTAGATCAATAAACAAAAAACTCCATAGGAATGGACTGCGGTCTTCTGCCGACTTACAAACCCATCCATAGGCAAACAGAGGGTGTGTGGCATATATCTATAATCCTGCCCGTAGCGGACCTCATACTACATCTACTAATTACACAAATATATCCAATCCATTGAACCAATTCAACTACGAAATGAATAACCTAAGATTACCCTCCCTTAATATAACTTTACAAACTATATAGCCATTCACGCCCGACTTAATTTTAATATTTAAATACGTTTGCACAGATTTGTTTAAAAATGTTGGGTATAGATCGATTACATAGATTCCACGGTCAAAAACATTTCAAAATAAACATAAACGATCAAAATACAAAATTATTGATACCGACAATCGCAGAGGGAAACTTATAAGTAACCCAATAGTATTCACCATAAGATACTTGCGTTGTCACCAATAACTTAAAAGACATCCGAATAAATACATTTTAGATACTCACCGTAAGGTATCATTATTTATCGAATGTCTATATATTTTGATCAAATATGAAAACCAAAATATAATTAACCGCAAACGAATCCATGCAAGCGTCTATAAACAACTTAAATTTCATACATTTAAATAATCTTTACAATAAGGAAAAAAAAATGGAAATGATGTTTATCAATCGGGAAACATATAAAATTAAACATTATTAATTTGATTTAAAACTTAAAAGTCAGATAGAAGTTCATAAGCTTGAACGAAAGTTCTTAGTTATTTTTTTAAATTTAGAGTTCATGTCAATATAGCTTACAGTATAAGAGTCCAGGTTCCTGTTGGCAATTCCCACGGCGTCTCCATTGGAAGAAAATGTTCTGGAGGTAGCATTAGCTGGTTCCATTCTGGTATCACAGTCTTTTCATTTTTTTCCTTTTTTAAACAAACAAAAAAATGAGAGAGAACGGCAAGTGCGTCTTACCGTTGTCATCAAATCAAGTTGGAAAAACTGACTGGAACTCAATATTTTTTCTTTTTATAGTCCTCCTATGGATTCCATGAACAAAAATGTCACTGTTCTGTTTTTTCGTTATGGTCCGGGCTTTTATTTGCTTCCATTGGTCAAGCTAAAATCTCTTTCTTCTCTTATCTAACTTTTCATCTGACTTTTTAATTAAACAGCTTTTAGATAATTAATAAACAATCATTTCCATTTACAGATTACAGGAATTAATTAATACCTGTTTTTATTTTAACTTACGTTATTTTTTTATTAAAATATTTTTATATTTCAATCTTGTATTTTTTTATTTAAAAAAAATACGTTCAAATACTTTTTTTTCTTGTTTATGAAAAAAATATTTTTAAAGTTTAGCATCCGTGTGAATATATATATGTTTAACAAACATTTTAATTTTAGCGTTTAGTTTTTTCCTTTTATTTGCGAACTTTTAAGTTTTTATTTTAAATAAATGTAACGACATATTTATATATCGTTACAGAAGGAAACATTATACATCAATTAATAAATAAACTATTTACAAATAAATTAGCAATTTATTTATTCTAATGCACACAAATGTAATACTCAATTTTGATTTAAATAGAAATAAATTGAGCAAATTGTGCAATAACAGTATATTTATATAGCAGAAAACACAATGAACTGATTTGCATATTCATTTATAAATGAATACAAAAATAAATTTATTTATTCATGATAAACAAATAATGTTCATTCTTTTTACATTAATTCAAAGTTAAAAATTTAAAACCCATGATGAATTAAACTGTAAAAACTCAATAATATTTGCATTGTGATTAATTACCTTTGTTTATTTCTGTGAATAAATATTTATTTTTCTGATAACAATATATTATTATTTTATATTTGCTACTGATTAGTTTGAAATAGAATAGCAGATAATTGATCACAATTAAGTATTATTTCTTGGTTGTAATAACATGTTTTTAATAGCTTAAACTTTCTATTAATCAGAAAACTTTACATATATACATGGGGTTGAAGTTAGATTTTTAAAAAAAATCACTTGTTTTTAGATAATTAACTATACATAAAAGTATTATTTCATCACACCTACTTAAACAAATGAATTAAGACAGCTGGAAAAGTAAATGACCCTTAAGTGTGTTTCTGGTTGAATTAGCACTCTTCAGTGGAACATGTCTTAGAGTCATTTACTTTTTCAATTGCTTATATTCAATTGTTTAAAATACATGTGCTAAAATTATAATATTGTGTACACCTGGATCTGTTTCTGTTTATGGCAAATCGATCTTTAGCTATCATCCAAGCCTCTTTCATTTTCTATCTTCTCTTTCAATGCATACAATTTCAGCTTTCATCAATCAAATTTATGGCCTTGCTGTTGCCCATGATCTATAAATGTAGAGAAATACCCAGAGCTTTTTATGGCTCTGCTATACAAATATTTGTGCTGGACCAACCTTGTTGATTGATTGGCCACTGATTCCCCATATTATGTGGTTTTATAGTTTTTATTGCATTTAATTTTATAGACTATCTAAAGTAGTAGTCTTCAACCCTCATCCATGAACCAGCACTGGGCCACAGAAGTTTTCTGCTGGTCCATGCTAGACTGGCAGGAAAGTTTGTAATAATAAAATAATAAGATTTTAAACTTTTAATTAATATAAACAATTTATATATATTTTTTCATCTAATACAATCATATATTAATTAATTTGTTTTTCTAGTTATCACAGATATTTAGGGGGTAGGGTAGAATGCAATTTTTTTATTATTTTTCTAAAAAAATTAAAAATTAAAAAAAAAAGTTTTTTATTATACAAACTCCATATATATATAACTTCATCTTGTATATTTAACCTTAAATACAGATATTACATTTATCATAATTATTGTCATGTAATTACTCTAGCTGTGATATTTCCCAACATTCAGGTGAATAACACTTTATTCTTGCATATTTTAACAATTAAATAATAAATGTAGAAATGCGAGCACATTAATGAGAATGATTGTTATTGTACTGTTTTCTGTAGCAGTATGACTGCACAACTTGAGAAAGAGTGTTCAGCATGTGAAGGTAAGCGACACCAATACAATACACAGTAACTAGTTTGCTGTTTTGGTCAGTTATAAGAACTATGCTCATCTAAGGCTAAGTAGTTTACATCTTTAATAAAATTTATCTGTAAACTTCTGCTTGTCCGTGAAATCTTATCTTTATTTTTGCTGGCCTGCAGGTGTGAAAAGATTGACGACCACTGATCTAGAGGTCTGATTCCATGAAAAGTTTATCTTTCGAATTGTTGAGTAGATTGTTCAATGAAAGGGAAGAACAAAAACTTATATTGTATTTTTCAGATCATATTCTTTTTAGTTTCTGGGATACTTTCAGGGTATATGGGTGGCTTATCCATTTTTTATCATTCCCTAGTTTGAGATTGTACAGGTTTGTTATTAAAATGTTAAAGCAAAAAATCTCTTGGTAAAATCATAAAGATAAATGAGAAAGAAAAACAATAATATTGATGGAATCTTGTCACTATGCTAGACTTTAACAATAATTATTGATTACAAGATGTATATATAAATACGGTATTCAATCTATTCTTTTATTTATAGAGTATGTTTTGACAACAGTTTGTAAGTTTTATGGTTTTTATAAGCATTGGTGGTTATACCACCTTAATCATACTCCATCTATATAAAATTATTATCTTTAAGCAGCAGCTTTGACTTAAAAATTGAAAATAAAATAAATTTTGGTAAAAGTATAGTTAATGTTTTCAATATTATTTATATAGTGTTTAATTAGTTATTTATATCCATACTATTATATATTATATGACTCAGTCTTACATTTCAAACATATATTAGAATACGGAGAAAACGAATTCCAATTGCTATCAAGATATATTTTACAGCCAGAATATAAGTCTAACATAACTCATAAATGATTCTACAACTGTTTTGTATTTACTGATGCACATGCCATAAATTTACATTTTTTTCATATATCATAGCATCGGCCGGGATGCGAACCCGCTAACCCAGGACAACTGCTTGTAAGGCTGCTGTGCTGACCACCTGACCACCAACGCTTGACAAATGTACATTTTCAAACACTAACAAGCATCTTCCAAGTTTTACTATATACCACTTACAAAAGGTCATCCCATGCTGTTCATCCAGAAAATGCTGAAAAATATTTATTCAACAATAAGGAGGATTTGTGTCCACTTATTTGGGGCTTATAATTTCTAGTACAAATGATTTACTCTAATGTAAATAAGTTCGCGCATATATATATATTCAAACATATACAGTTATTTTTCAAAGAGTTACAATTTATCTATGTAATTGATTAGCTTTATAAAAAAATAATCATTAATTATTAATTAGATTTATAATAAGGTTAATTATATTCATCCATAGCTTCTGTTGAATTGTAAATTATGGGTACAATTAATCTTTTTAAAATTATTATTACTAACGGTTTAAGACTTCAGGCAAAATTTTAACTATTAAGCAGTATTTTAACCCATTTTCATTCAAGTGTTGTTTTCATAATTTTTTTTTGGCTAACATTTTTATTTTTTACGATAAATTTTGAGATAGAAAAGCTATAAATAATCTAAATGACTTCATACCATCTATTTGTGCCAGTACATACGATATATATATAATAGATTTCTTTTAGTACAGATAAAACAAAATGATAATATAAACATTTAGGTCTATCTCATTTGTATTATTAATTACTGATATCACAAAATTCTGTAAATTTTTATTAATTATACGAATAATTATTGTAATTTCTCTTTCCAGCGCCTCACACGCTTCTAATTTCATTAATTCTATTTAAAAATTTCACAAATCAAGGCATTTCATTTATAATTAATTTATAACAATACACATAAAACATATGTTAGATTATAGAAAGTCATATGATTAATTGTTTAGGAGTTCATAGAAAATTCGAGCGCTGAGATGTGATTCATAAAATTTCAGTTGAAGAGTCTACAGCTCTACCACTGCTGTAGTTCATCGTCCCAGAGTCCCCCATTTCACTACTGCTCTAAAGCTGACCTCCCTAACATGACCCCAGGGTTCAATGCCTCACCAAAACTCCAGACTACTGAACAAGAATCCATCAATCTACTATTGCAGTAAACCATATAAAGCATTATCTGTTAGAATAGGTTTAGTAATTCAAATTTTTTATATAGTCACTGGAATTTATAAAAAAAATCATTTAATATTTTGAAGAATATAATTACTAAAACCCTTAAAAGCTTATTCATTATTAATATAATTAGAATCATATTTAATTCTCATCATTAATAGCAAAATCAGTAAGAAAGTGAAGTTTTCAAATTTGTACAACAAGTAGGTGTGATAGTTTAACTTCGTAGCTTTTACATCAACTTTTTATCAATTATAAAAAAGTATCTATAAATATTCTTAACGTTTTGGATGTGACGTATTAAAATTTTGGTTTAGTAGATATGTAAAAAAAAACTTTATAAGTCAGTGAAGGAAATATCTACAGCAACTTTTAGTTTAGATCAGTCGACCGATCTCAACCTTTGCTTGATCGTGCCCCATCTAAGCATCTCTAAAATCCAGATGTCCCTCCTTGATAATTCTTATTAAAATAAATTAAGAAATAACAACACAGTCTTCTATTTTAAAAATAACCCATGTATTTCAAAATATATACAATCCACTCACAAACTTCTTTATAAATCTTGATTTATTATAATATGAACTATTATGATATACAATAGTATGAGGATTGTCTATCTTAATATATATCTGAGCACTTATGGTATATATGTGTGGGAGATGATAATCTGGACCAACTGATGATTGCTGGTTTAGCATGAAATACGTATATTGGTGATTATTTATCTTTTCAACATATATGTGTTCAAGTGTATCAGTGTTATGAGATAGTGTGGAGAGTGGTGGGTCATGTGAAAGTCTGTGCTCATATACCCTATGTATTACATATATAGACACAGATATATAATAAGCCTGTATGTTTCAGTTATACAATAATATACACTAATGTTTCGACTATTATTTATAGTCTTTATCAAGGAACAACGTAAACCTCTTCTAACAAAAAATTGTTTGTTAGGAAAGGTTTAAGTTGTTCCTTGATAAAGACTATAAAATAATATAGTCAAAACGTCTGAGTATATTATTATACATTATAGTAGTTCATATTATAATAAATTAAGATTTATTAAGAAGTTTGTGTGTAGACTGTATATATTTTATAATTCTTATTATTCAAAAAGTGAAATTCATATTCATGTAGAGAAAACCCAAAAAGTCATTAACAATAGGACAGTTGAAGTACATTTTAAGTAACAATTGAAAGGTGAGGGGTAAATATTATTTAAACCGAAAGATACTGAAAATAAAATGGTGTGGAAAAAAAAGAAATTTAAAAAATATTCTTAATGAGATATAAGAACAATTAACAGGCTTTCAAACTCACTGTTAATAACTAAAAAAAAAAATATCAAAAAAATTCACTTTTAATAATTCATTCTCAAATTTCTGCCCTTAAAACCAAATTGCCCTCTGTGGGGCATGAGCACCATGTTTGCAACCCTGATTTAGATAGTTATCACTGATGATTTTATGATTTAATTTAAATACACTGTAGCTTTTTAGATTAAAGGTATTTAATAACAAGTTAAAAGATAAAGTATTTCATTATAGTGATATAACTATTTCAATTAAATTAGTTATATATAGTATATGTTGCCAAATTTATTGTATATAAATAAAATATGTACACCTGATTATTTCATCATATGGAAACTAGAAAAGTGATATTTAAAGATACTCAGTAGAATTTACAAAATGTAATGTAAAAATGAAATAACAAACAGTATGATCTAAAAGTTATAGATATAATGAATTTACTATTATAAATCCACATTTTATTTGAATTGAACATGTAAAGCAAATGAATGATAGTAGTATTCTAAAAACTATTTAATGATGAACTTAAATATGTTTATTTGGCATAGATGTAGACCTTCTTTAGATCATAATTTTTTTTTAAAGATATTATAAAGAGATGCAATATGGACTACATTTATTGACAAATCCATGTCATTAAGATACAACAGAGATCTACAATTAATCAAAGAATTGAAATCGTTCAGAAAAAAGTTGCATAAGAAGACTTTTAAAAAATGGCACTATAAAATGTCAGATAATCAGCCTGTATAACAATAATAACATGAAATAAGTGTGAGTTTGTGGCTTGCACATTGGTTTGCATAATCTTGCAATTTTCACATGCATTTTTTCTTTTGTATTTCTATCTTTTTAGTTTTTTTTCTTGTGGAGATACCAAATGCCATTCTGACATTTGCTATTCCTGTTAATAAAGTAGGAATAATTCAAATTATACAATTTATTAAAATCATAACATAAACATGATGTAATGATTGAATCTTTTCAACTTTATCATATTAAAGACTTATAGATATGAACTATTTTGTTTATAACAAATTCCAACAAAATCAACTTTCTTCATTAATTATTTTAGGAAAATGGGTACATTAGATTGACATTTTCTACATGGAGGCATACAAAAGATAGACAAATAAAAAAAATAATATATGTTATTGTACTTATCTCTTTGAATTAAAAATAGCAGCATTAACAATTAAAACAAGTTAACTATTATTATTTATTTACATGAAAAACCAAAAGGAAAAAATAAAATATCAAAATTTAAAATTAAAATATCTCACAGTCAAAATTCTCCCTGGACTATTCACAAATCTTAGAAAAATTACTTAAATCAATTTCATTGATGTCTATTATAAATGCCTCTATCATATTTTAAAATAGAGATCCCTTCTAAAATATTTATATTACTAGCAAACTATGAAAACTAGTTATATAGAATACCTAGGCATTTTATATAATGTCAAAAGTGGGGTATCCATGTATAAATCGCTTAAATTTTCTCACATTTCCTAGGCATTCTATAAAATGCCAAAAAGAAAATTGGTAAACTGTAAAATATTCCCAGCAATAACATTTATTCTTTCATTTATCTTTTATTTTCTTCTGGAGTTGGAATGACCCTAACAGATTTGAGGTAGTTGTTGATCATATATATAAGTGTGTGTACATTACATACATATATGCTCAATAAATAATTAAAAATGTAAAAAAAATTAATTTCATTTTTTTATTAATTTCTAATATTATTTTTTATAATCACAGACAAACTGAAATCATAGATATTGAAAGTGATGACAAAAGAGGGGGGGGTGAGCTATATTTTTGTCTTACTAAATGCTTTCTCTTTTACAATTAATTTCATTTTGAGCTAAACTAATGTTCAAACAAAAAAAAAACACATTAAAGGGTGAATCAAAAGCAGAATGATGATGGTTTGCAATATTCTTTACAGTGCTTTTGTATATAAAAAGGCAGTTAAGTGCAATTCATAATGCCATTCCAAACTACTTTGTGCAACAAATAATTGAGCAATAGTTAAACCCTTCAATGTCCATGGTACTAACTATTCATCCTCATTCGCATAATACATCCTAGCTGATTTCAAGTGTTTTCTTCACAGAAACTAAAAGCTTTGCAAGTTTGAGGCAGACAAAAAAAATAACATGAAAAATTATATCAAAGACTTAGTCAATGTAGGCTATGATCTAAATTACTTAATAAGATCGATCCCTCAAAACGTTTTATTATGCAATAAACACCAGACCTCTGGACCATAACAATATTAATGTGGGAATTAGCATGCCCATTATATGGTCATATTGCAAAGATTAAAAACAATTTGCTCTGAGAAATTTAGTTTCAAAACCCCTTGTATTCTAAATCAGTTATTAAACAATACTAAAGATAAGTTTCCCCTGGTCTAGGTCCTCCAAATCATCTACAAAATTAACTGCAACAAACCTACTTGCAACACAATATATTATACCATTGACACCTTCTTTGACACTTTACCAATACTTTTATTTTTATTATTTTATTACTACAGTTTCACTCTCATCATCAAGTTCTTTTATTCTATTACCAAAACCCAACAAGAACTCTGATGATGACTGCAGGACAGTCGAAACTGTTAGTGTAATACAAATAATAAAAATAAAAGTATTGATAAAGTATCAAAGAAGGTGTCAATGGTATGATATGTTATAATAGAAATCAATACATAGGAGAAGAAGAAGTAGAAAATTATATAACACAATATATTACGGTAAATATTCTGCCAATAGCACCACTAGACTAGCACAACATAAGTATATATATTTATATATATATAGTCACATTAACAGACCCGAACATAAAATTAGTTCCTGGAGCATGAAATCACTTCTGGTCATAACTTTAGTCTGCTTAACATCAAAGTAGTTTGCATTGAACAAAAAAGAAAATTTAACAAACTGTAGTTTATTGCTAACAACACCACACAATAAATAAAAAAGATTCATGTATTGCTTTATCACACAAGTGGAATATGTAAATCCATCAATTTGCATATTAATTACTTTATATGTTTGTTCTCTGCTTCCTTTTTTTACTTACAAATGTGACTTTATTTAGTCCTATGAATATGACATGCCTGGTTGAAAGCAGTGCTAAGCCATAGTTAATTTGTATTATTGTTTAATCTTTGCTTTGTAGTGAACTATGCTCTCTATAGAATTATGAAATAAAAAGAAAAAAAATAAAGCTTATGGAGTTAGTGCACTAATATTTGTGCAGTACGTTTTGAAGTATTTGTTTTGGTAATATAGTAATAAGGCATCTTTTCACTATTTCCACAACTTGATTCAAATTCCAACTAAGGGAAACTTAGAATATTTTTTTCTCACTGCAGTAAGACACAATTTTTTAATATTCTGAACCCATCCTAATTCAGCAGAAGCTTACCTCAAATAATGGATTTGTCCTCATTACAATCTTAACAGGGACAGATTCAACTTAAATCATGACTGACCAATGGGATAATGACAAAATTGTTACATTTTCATTTACCATTGTCAAACTCCCTCCACTCACAACTTTACCACCATCCATTTCAGATAAATACACTAATGATTTTTACTAATCATTTTCGAAATTAGAGATTATCTCTAGCACAGATATAAACTTTAAACCTCAGTTAAAGATTAATATATCTGATTTTTTAAATTTACACACATGGAGTTATTCACCTTTCTCTGTCCCGTATGTAATATCTTTATAGATATTATAAACACCTCTATACTTCCCCATTCTTTTTAAATTCATATAAATAAAGATATAATAAAAGACAAATGACCCCCAAGATGCATTTTGTGCTGAACCAGCACTCATCAGTTGGCCTAGGTCACTATCTCATATATATCTTTATTATATGAAAAATATTTATTTAGAGTAAATTGTTACATTTTCATTTACCATTGTCAAACTCCCTCCACTCACAACTTTACCACCATCCATTTCATATAAATACAATAATGATTATTATAATCATTTTAGAAACTAGAGATTATCTCTAGCACAGACATAAATGTTAAACCTCAGTTAAAGGTCAAAGTTGTTAGTGGAGGGAGTTTGACAATGGTAAATGAAAATATAACAATTTACTCTAGATAAATACTCTTCATATAATAGAGATATATATGAGAGATAGTGACCTGGGCCAACTGATGAGTGCTGGTTCAGCACAAAATGCATCTTGGGGGCATTTGTCTTTTATTGTATCTTTATTTATATGAATTTAAAAAGAATGGGGAAGTATAGAGGTGTTTATTATATCTATAATGATAAAAGGAAATATTATAAATAGCAAATGACATAAATAAGTCATTCAGGAGTCAATGAATCCAATCATTTCCAATAAGGTCAGAGATTTCATTATAAAAGAAGACAACAACATCAAACTATTGTCAGATGTTGAAGGCAGTCTGTACATTGTGCACAATATTGTAGAACACAGTGATGAATGCTCAAATTTGAAGCATGAAACTGCTATCTAGGTGTTACTCTATCTACACATGAGGTAAGTATGGAAATATCAGAGTCTTAAATGTAAGTCAGATCATCTACCCCAAATATTAGCTGTACTGCTAACAGGTAGATTTGCAGGGTTCCCTAATTGTAATGGAAACAACTGACTATATACTCTGTGTATTAATAATATTTTTAGTAAATATCTTTATATTTATTTTTAGAGTTGTGTGTTATTTTTAAATAATCAGGGATATTATTCCCACTCATATTATAGTGTCAACATGGCATTATTTTAATTAGCCAGTGAGTAACCAACTTTGCCAATATTATTATTAGCTGATAAATAAATGCATCACTATCTAAAAGGGTTTAAAAAAATTGGAAAAATTGCTCAAACATTGACTAACAGGCAATTGGCAATCCGAATGACATGCATTTTTTTTTGCTGTTTTTCTTTAGTGGACTGGTAAACAGATTTTTGCTCTGTAATTGGCTATTTAAAGGTTGATTTATTCTTTTGCGTATATAAATATATATACACTTTGAAGAACTTCTTTTGAAAAATAATTTACTGGTTAAAAGCAAGGTGAAATTTAAATTTCACGAATACAAAATTAAGTATTATTATTATTAATAAGTCCAAGTAATAATATTTGGAAATAATGGAGCGCATTTGAGCGTGGAATCTTTCGAAGTCGATGTCAGTTAAAGGGAAATAAATTGCAACAATAACTTATCAGCTAATAAATCTTTCTTTACTTATTTTTATTTAGTCAACATCTTAGCAGGAACCTCCCCCCCCCCCTTCTGATAAAATAAAGAATTATTTAAAACTTCAGATACGTTTTATATAATTATCAATTTCACTTGATTTCCATTATCTTATGTTATTAACAAATAAAAAAATATCACGTGACAGTCAAAAAAGAATAAGATGGCTACATAAAAACTTTTGTGTTTAGGATAATCATTAATTTCCAAATTAATAGTTGAAAAAAAAAATCATTTAGAATTATACAATATGTTAATTTGTCTTGGAATCTTATTGTGCGTTGTTGTAAATTATTCAACGGCTGCCTGCCCTCAGAATAGAACTTTTACAGGGACCCAATTGGAATACGTATTTTTAGGGTGCTCTGTCGAATTATTGTGTAATACCAGACAACCTGTAGATATGAATTATTCTCTAATGTGGATTTTACCTGATAAAAGTATAATAGAAAAGAATGATAACTCCACTAATATTGCTTTTATAAAAAGCAACGGAAATTTATATATAGATTTTATTGATATTGAGCACGAAGGTCAGTTTATATGTGTAACGAATAATAAAAACAATTTTTTGGTTGGGTTTGCTTTTGTGAGTTTGGCAGCTAGGTATGATTATAGCGAGAAGAATTATGAGATACGTATTGTGACAGGGACCATAGCGGCGAGTGTTATACTAGCGACTTTTACTATAGGTTGTCTTATATATCGCTTTCGTAGTAAAGATCATAAACAAAATAAAGATTACAAACAAAATAAAGTTGGAAGACATTTAGCAAGTAGTACCGGTTATGATAACCCAGCGATGTTTAATAACGAGCTTTCAAAATCAGTAAAAGTAGGGGAATCAAATCTAGAGGATTCAGGAACATTATTGGAAAAATCCAGTCCAAATGCACTAGATAAGTCTTCACCGTCCACTACTAGTGTTGCTGACAGCAGTTCCTTTTTAAAAAATATTCCCCCAGAGACCTCTCAGTCTTTACAAAAAAGTCCACAGCAGATGAAATCAGAAAAGCCACTAATGGTGGATTATAAAGAGAAGACAAAAGAAAGAAAAGATGTATACATATAACAATTATTTCTATTAGTATAGTGAACTATGTATATGAATTGTGACATTAAATATTCAAAAATAGTAACTATAGACATTCAGACATATATATAAGGACTAGTAATTTAATGCAATTGTATCAACTTGCTACATTAATAATTTCAAATTTAGGTGCTTTTGGATTTTTTAAAAAACATCTAAATGTTTTTTAAGCAAATTTAAATTTTTTATTACAAGTATCTGACTTATGGCCACCGTATTAGCAATCTAATTACTGTTTATAAAAAGTAAAAAAAATATACCAAGCGTTGTTAGTCGAGAGGTCAGTGCAACTGCCTTGCAAGAGAGCAGTTGGCTGCAGACGGATGTTGCGGATTGACTAGATTAAATGAGTAATATTTTGTTTTCACTGTTTTTGTTTTTTTTTAGAATAGAGATGATTATAATATATATAGCACAACACGTTACATATATTAAATTAAAGTAGTCCAATTAATAGCAATATATAAATTGTTTTATATATATATAATAATTATAGGAAAAGATTTTGTAGAATAAATGAAAGCCAAGAAAACAAACAAAACTAAACTGAAATGTTTTAAAAGTTATTCAGAGATATTAAATGAAAGAGAGAAAGTAAGACTAAAGATTGATTTTTTTTACTTAAGGAGAAAATAAATATTGACAACTGAATTAAAAAAATTAACAACCACAAGTATTTGGGTAGATGTACTCTATAAAATTTCGCATATGGATGTGAGATTTAGATACTTAATATAAAATCAATACAGAGATTTCAATTCTAACTAAAAAGGATTCAGAGATTTGTGTTAGGAACAATGTAAATAAAAACACAAACATATACTATTAACATTATTGAAGGAATTAAGAAGTTGAAATAGAAATGATCTGGACATGTTCTAAAAGAGTTGATACCAAAAAAACTGTTGAAATCTTAAAATAGATTTTAAAAGATTGTAAAAATATTAGAAAGAAAATACATGTAAAATAGGTTGATAGTGTAGTTTATTGGAAAGACAAGAAGCTGTGAATTGAAGAAATAGAATTCAACATGCTTTTCAGAATATCCTCAACCCTAGACCAGTTTCTGCTACTGGCTTCCTCAGTGAGGTGCTAGGATATTCAAGCATTGGATTAAAAATACCAGGCCAAGCCAAGCACTTTATCTAATGGATATCTATTAACTCATTATATAACATTTGTAATACAAGCTTGTTAAATTAGGTCATGTGACACATGACTTGATTTCTTTATAATTTTATTTTTTACTATTAAGTCTTTGGCAATTTTATATTGCTAAAGCTATTAATATATGATGTATCTGAATTTGGTTCAGCCCTATATGGTTATTTAAGTAAGATAGTTGGATTGAAAGACATATGGATGTCTGAAAATTTAAGATTTTCTACTTAATAGATATTCATTATATAAAGTGCTGGGCTTGGTCTGGTATTTTAAATCTAATGCTTGAATATCCTAGCATCTCACTGAGAAGCCAGTAGCAGAAATCGGTCTGAGGTTGGGGATATTCTGAAAAGCTTATTAAGAGATATTTGCAAGCTCATTATATAACATTTGTAATACAAGTTTGTTAAATTAGGCCATGTGACATATGACTTGATTTCTTTGTAACATATATATATATATTCCATCATCATATTTTCAATGATATGGATGACTGAAGAGTTGGAGTATGGAGAAGACTGAAGCTTGTCCATTAAAGTTTAAACATTTGCTATTTTAATATAAATTGAGCACTGATTGTATATAAGTGTTGTAGATGTTGATATGGACCAATTGATGAGTTCTGGTTTAGCACAAAATACATATATTGAAGATTATTTAACTTTTTCACATGGGTGTGGTCATGTTTATTGGTTGTACAAGGTGGACTGCATAGCTATGAGGAGCTTGAATGTCTGATTTCAGGTCCCTTCTAATTATATTAAGTTTAGTATAAACAATATACTTACTTTTGAATATTATATAAATATCACATTAATACGTATCAGGCTAATAAATAACTATACAATGATTCTATCTATACTCTTGTACAGTGGATTAATAGTGAATTAATACCATATTTTATAAGGCTGCTCAATTAATTAATTTCTGTATTTTTGACAAACTTGGTAAAAGTAACCTTATACTATCAAAAAGTTCAAGAATAAATGGCTTCATTCTATTTGTCACTCTTTTTTTTTCATGGTTTATTTTAATTTAACAAATAATGAGTTAAAAATATTTTCTTCCTACTTAAGAAACAAACTGGGTAGTCTGTCAATGAAAGAATTATTTTATTTTTAAATTATAACTATTGAAATGTTTTTGTACAATATATTTAGCCACAGATTAATAATTGTTTAAATAATGTGCTTATTAAAATGTTTATTCATTAATTAATACTTTTTCAATTTAAGCTTTATTTTTTAATCAAATTTTTTATAAATATTGAAATTAAAGTAATGTATTAAATTTTTCTCATAGGAATTCATTATAATTATTTGATTTTTATATGTGATTTTTGTTTAACAATGCATTTTGGAATACCAATCATCTTGCTAAGTGAAATAATATATATATATTCTAAAATAATAAGTATGTCATAATACAAATTTTACTCCACAGATGGCATCTTTGTATTATAATTATTTAGTAGTGCTGCAGTACATCATATAAATATGCTCTTATAATCATCAAATCTTATTAAAATGAATTGAGCATATTTTATACTAACAATTGAATCAGTTCTCACTTTGGAGGTCATATGACCTTTTATCACCAAACTTGATGAAGTCAAATTGTAATTCCATGAACATT
This sequence comes from Epiperipatus broadwayi, assembly GCA_028023455.1. Taxonomy (NCBI): domain Eukaryota; kingdom Metazoa; phylum Onychophora; class Udeonychophora; order Euonychophora; family Peripatidae; genus Epiperipatus; species Epiperipatus broadwayi. The sequence goes on along the minus strand of JAQFVV010000711.1, from coordinate 66,940 downwards.
TAGCTGTCAAGCCTACTATTTGTCCACTGCATTAAGTTATCCAGAACTATTTTTCACTTACAATGAATGCAATATATGTCTTTACTTTCTGTGATTCTTTGATAGTAATAATTGGACAATTTATTGCTTGAGAGTTTATATGAAGTTTGAGTTATGGAAGTGGCAGAAAAGATACTATGATCCATGAACTTTGAACTCTAGAATCTCCCATTTCATAATTGCATTAAACTCTTCAGTATATGAATCATTACCCTTTCTTACTGCATTGCCAAATGTATGCCCTACAATACTAAATCATCCATGCACTTAACTACTGTTACATAACACATTATATACCAACCTCTTTTACAGTTTCAATTGCTCCAGCAATCTTCTTCAGAACTTTTATATCTCCTAACTGCTAAATTTGAAACTGTAAATTGTAAAAGGGAGTGGTAAATAAAGCATTGTGTAACAGTAGTAAAGTGCATGAATGATTTAGTATTATATGATATGGAATCATTGAAATATATGTATATTATGTATTTAGAAATGTGTTTGCCATTGAATTATTTGGAAGTGCTGTTGAGATGTGAAATTATTACATCACTGTTCATTTTTAATTTAAATTTTGTTATAAATGCCTTATTAATATTCCATATATATTTATCCACCATAATCAAACCTACTATTACTAGTTTATAGATAATCACAATCATGAGATTTTTAATGGATTTATAAATCTTAATTTTATTTGATTATTTTTTAAAAAACTTGAATATATATTATATATCTTAAGTACAATAAAAATATCCTAATTATTACAGTTTGTATTACTGTTATCGACGAATTCAATACTTTATTAATTTTTTTGACTTTATTAATGTTTTGACCTTATTTAACATTTAACTTGTTATCATTCAGGTTAATGTAAAAATATTTTTAATAAAAATATCAAATGATAACAACTTTCTTACCAAGATAAGAGTTTATTATATGGTTGTCAATTTTGAAGCTTTAGAATATAAATATGTATATTTTAAAATATCATATGTAATAAAATTATCTATATATATAAATATCAAATATGCACACATGATCAGCTATCTTATTCTGACATCCATGACTCACACTAACTATTTACTCACATCAAAGAAATAGTTAGGAACTCATGAACTCACATAATGATTAACTATTAGAAGTGCTAGGATTTAGGTTAGATCCATATACTTCTACTTCTTGAGTTCTTCACGATGTCATTCTTTATTTTAATGATGAAGTGATAGAATTGATAATTAACAATTTCAAATTGATATGTTCAATCTATAATTTCTGAACTTCACTTGACATTCTAGAGAATTAACTATTTAATTATTTATACTAGTTATGTACGAAAAGATAGGTTCACTAGCCAAATCAGACTGTTTCTCTAATCCAATTCTTTTTCTGACTCTATTTCTTAAATTCTGATAGAACTTTTTTTTCTCCTTATGATCATTAGTGAATTCTTATAAGCATTTATCCCTTTGGTTCATTCTGTCTGTAAATCATTCATAACATGATCACTATTTCTTATGCTAGCACATTACTACTATATGGAGAGTTTTGCCTGTTTTAAATCATTCATAGTTATTCTGTGTAAAATTTTGTATGCACAATCAAACAATTCTATATTTCCTCAAAAATAATTCATTTCATTTATTTTTCATTTAAACATCTGGACTGCTAATTTTTTTCCCCATACATTTCTCTTTTATTATTTTTCAAATTCTTTATCCTCAAAGTCTCAAGCATTTTTTTTTTTTTTGTTATTTATGGGTCACATATCTTATATAAGAATCATGCTTTAAGAAAAAATATCTAATTTTAATTAACCACATATTAATATTAAAACTGTTTTTAATAACTAAACATTCAGTTAATTACCTTCAGTTCTGCTTTGTGTCAATAGGCAGTTGTTGAGTGTAGATTATTGAATTGAAAGTTTGTAAATTATGGTTCTATCTCTGTGCATTCTGATGCTTAAACTTACTTTTGAACATCCAAGTAGTAAAAAATCATCATCATTTCTTCTTCTTCTTCTTCTTCTTCTTCTTCTTCTTCTTCTTCTTCTTCTTCTTCTTCTTCTTCTTCTTCTTCTTCTTCTTCTTCTTCTTCTTCTTCTTCTTCTTCTTCTTCTTCTTCTTCTTCTTCTTCTTCTTCTTCTTCTTCTTCTTCTTCTTCTTCTTCTTCTTCTTCTTCTTCTTCTTCTTCTTCTTCTTCTTCTTCTTCTTCTTCTTCTTCTTCTTCTTCTTCTTCTTCTTCTTCTTCTTCTTCTTCTTCTTCTTCTTCTTCTTCTTCTTCTTCTTCTTCTTCTTCTTCTTCTTCTTCTTCTTCTTCTTCTTCTTCTTCTTCTTCTTCTTCTTCTTCTTCTTCTTCTTCTTCTTCTTTCTTCTTCTTCTTCTTCTTCTTCTTCTTCTTCTTCTTCTTCTTCTTCTTCTTCTTCTTCTTCTTCTTCTTCTTCTTCTTCTTCTTCTTCTTCTTCTTCTTCTTCTTCTTCTTCTTCTTCTTCTTCTTCTTCTTCTTCTTCATTATTATTATTATTATTATTATTATTATTATTGTTATTATTATTATTATCATCATCATCATAATCATTAATATTATTATTGCTTTTTAATAAAATTAAGATCTGCAAATCCATTAAAAGTCTAATAATTGTGACTATCTATAAAATAGTAATAGTAGGTTTGATTATAGTGGAGAAACAATGTTATGAATATAAATGAGAACAAAACAAAAAGATTTTTTCCCCCAAAAAACAAAACAAATCTTATTTAATTGTACTTCATTATCATTTTATATTTTTCAACTGTTATTGAGCCAGTGCAAAAAACAAGTCTCTCAAGTTTAATTCAGTGGCTCTGACCCATAACCTCTCTTCTCTACACCACAACAGCATTTTTAAAATGTCAATCATTTGTTTCAGATATGGACTCTTTGTAAGTCTTTTGCCGTTCTGATTGGATACCATTTAAAACTTCAGTTGTCCATGTATTATTAGATCATCTAATAATATATACAGCACAACTCCATTTCAGTATATACTTTTTTTCAATGATATTAGGGTAATGACAGCTGTTTGTTGTCTCAACTAATAATTACATTTTCAGTCTCTTCTTGTTAAATTTTAATGTAATATCTTCATACTTAGTTGAGGTATGTGAAGACACTGTACTGTTCCCTTTTTAACTGTCCACATCTCAGTTTTATAAGCACTGGAAAAACACATATATAAAAACTTTTATATTTCAAAACAGAGACATATTTTCTTTTAATATTAAATTGCCACCAAAAGTCTTCTATTCGAGTTTAATTCTATAATTAATTTTATTCTTTACATTTCTATATTAAAAATATTTCCAAAGTATTTGTAATTACTAACTACTTTTACTTAATTTTTATTTCCTTCTGATTAGAAAATTGGTTGAATATTATTAATCTTTTTAGCATTTGTCTGTAATCTTACATTCTTCCTTTCATCTTATAACTCTTGAAACATTTTTGCTAAGTCTAGAAGAATTAAATAATCTTTGCATTTTTTTGTTTCCTTAGTTTTTTTATTTTCAGTCTCCATTTTGATATTAATCTTATTAGCATCACCATGTAATCTACTCAGAATTTGACAATATTCTGGTTCTGTATCTAAAGGACCCAAACCTTTAATCACCATGAGAGTGCTTATAGAATCAAATAAGTTCTTATATTCATTTAGTTCTTTCTACAATTTGTCTAAATATTTGGATATGATCCATTGTGCTAAAAAAACACTTTTAAATTTATCTTGTTCTTATGTTTGATTAAAATCCCAAGTTTGCTATAGATGAATTATAATTATTTTGTTAAAGATTTTATATAGCCCTGATAGAAGACTGATATATGTGTAATTTCAAATATCTTCTTTATTACCTTTCTTAAATAGCAATATTACTAATGAATTTTATCTACCATCTGGTATCTTTTTATCATTTAGCTATTTAGTATATAACTTTGCATGCAAGTTTTTTATTTCTTCACCCGATTCTTTTAAAATATTAATCATAATTCCATCATTAACTAGAGCTTGTTTTTTCTTCATAGAATTAATTTCATCACCATTTAAAAAATGGCACAATTCAGAAGAAGTAGTAATTTTAGGGATATTTTGATTTCTTGCTCTTTATTATTATATAATTCTATATAGAAGTCTTCCACACATTTTATGATATAATTCCTTTTTTTATTATATTTTAAAAGAATCTATTATTTTAAGAGTAAGTGAATGTAAAAATTTAGTCATTACTTTAGATGTTAAATTACTTTCTCATGCAATGTACATTATTTATAGTTTAAAGTATTTAATGTTATGAGTCTATTTTTAAAGAAGAAAGTCTGTTTTAATGTTGTCTATTTTAAACTATGGAAATATTGTTTAGAACTTTGAGAATCAATCTCATAGTCAAGTATAAGATGCAGAATGAGAAAAGTTTATAAGTTATCACAATGCAAAGTTTGGAGAAATTTATAAATTTCCTCATGTTTCTTTAAAAATGTTACAAAATTGTTTATGATGTTATATTTGTTGAAAGTAAAGAACAAGTTGGCATGGTAAATTGCATTAATAAAATTTCTTGCGATGTTCATGACATGTACATAAAATATGGATAACGTTGTACATTATTAAGAACTGATCGTTTAAGATTTATGCTGCACTATTATGTTTCTAAGAATATTCAATGTTTTTTATCAATATGATGATATTTATTACTTATGTGTAAATAAAACAAAAAAGCATGATTTAATATATACAAACAATTTAAATATATTTATAAAAAGTACATATTTATACTCATGTTTGAGTATGTGCATGCATTCATATTTGTGTATAAATTACAAATTTTAAATATTGGTATGGCCCTCGTTTGCCTTTAAGCCAAGCAAGTCAATAATCAATGAAATTTGGAAACCTTTATATATATATATAGCTTTGACTTCCTCTGTATCCCTAGCAGATAATGTATATGACGCGCCGCCTTAAGGCCTTAGTGTAACCTTTGATTTTGTTTTTTGTTGTTGTATACTTGCATTAATTTACCTATCACATTTTTTCTATGTAACTCTCGAGACTATGATATTGATTTAATGTATTACTTTCATCATTTTCTTTAAAACTTTATTTTGCCTTATAAAAATTCATCAACTTTATATATAGATATTACATCCATTGTATTTCAATCCTGTTATATATATGATGTAGTGCTTCATGGCCATAATGCAACTTTCGATTTTTTTATATGCATTGTTAGCATACCATATTTATAGGTATTCATTGAGACTTTATTATTCACCTAATTTTACGCTGTCATGGATTTCTCTTATATCTACTCTAAAATGTAAATAAAGTTCTGATTTTTGAAAGTAAATATATATATATACCAGAAATAATTTGAATGCGTACTGCTAACTGAAATTAAATGTTAAATCACTCTCTCAAACGTTAAGTAATTTCAGCTATACGCCATGTGAATAAATATATAAAAATACGAATGTCAAGAAACCAATACAAAAGGTATCTTTTGATCTGTAAGCTAAGATGGTGTTAAATATTGAAATATGGACTTATCGGGTAATAAGTTTATATTTCAATATTTAACTGACTGTTTGAAATTAGGATTTTTATATATTTATTCACAGGGTCTGTAGCTGACATTACTTAATGTTTGGGAGAATGATTTGATATTATATATACATATATTACTGTTCTTGTTTTACATATATTACTGTTCTTGTTTTTATTGTTTTATTCTTTTTTTGTTATTATTAATAATATTCCACGATTAAGCTTTTTATATTTAAATAAAGTAAATTATTATTATTGCTATGTTGTTAATGTGTTATTATTATCATTAATTTGCTCTAATTGATAATGTGTTCTGCAAATAGGCTATTATGTGAATGAATTGAAATGAGTAAACTGAATTATTAATATCACTATTATCATATTACTATTTTTTTTTTTATAAAGTGTGTTTTCATTTCTTGAAAACATGAACGCTTCTAGGTATCAGTTTTACATTATTAAGAAAATGATCTAATATTTTTCGTTTTTCACTTACTTTGGTTGATTATCTTTGAAACCTAGTGTGCTCAATCTGCCCCCCAAGTACTCAAATCTCATCTAATCTATTGATTAGCTAACTAACTAATTATTTTTTATATATAGAGTTTAGCATTGAGCGATTTTTGACTCGTATATATTTGAGGAAAAAAAAGGTAATTGAATAATGTACTCGGAAAGTTTTGGTGAAGTAAAAACAATTGTAATTTTAAAAAATCAGTGAAATATCATAAAGGCACATAAAAGTTGACACATATAAAACAATAATCTAATATTATGCCAGTTGTGCAAAAATGCTAACATAATAATGACATAATGTAAACTTGTTGAATTTTTTATGATAATTTATCTACATAGTAATAAGACTCTTGATATATCATGTTATGATGATAATCAAACAGTTTTGGAACTTAGCAATACATATATCAAAAGAATATAAAATGTATATTTTAGGGAACCCAATAGGAGATAATAATTGAAGATTGATAAGGAATTTTAAGCTGTGGGGATATAAGTATCTAGATATGAAGATCATACCAAAAGATCAAGTTGAAGAAAGTGTCAAGAGAAAAAATATACTGGTCAGACAAATTATACAAATGTTAAGTGGGATATTAAAGTAGTAGTATATATCAAAAGTCAATAAACAGTGAATATATAGCGCCATAATGAAAGTATCATTATATATGAAAATGAGGCTTGATAGCTGAATTAAATAAATGCAGAGGAAATGGATTAATAATAAAATAGTTCAAGAAATAGCAAGAAGTGATATATTTACAGAACATCTTAGCAAAAATTATTAAAGCAGGTGTTGGATATGCCCAGAAAAAAAAAGAGTATATCTAAAAATAGTTAGAAAAAAATAGAAAAATTAGAGAGAAAAAATGCAGAATGATTTATGAGCTGACAGATAAGCATAGTGATTGAAAATTGGAAGATGTCATAGAATGTTACATACTGATTAAAAATAGAAAATTCTGAATGCCCCTCAAAAGAGTGTTTTTTTTTTAAAAAGTAAAAATATTAATCGTATGGCATGCCTTTATCCCTTCCACACAGCTCTCCAGAATAAATTCAACATCTATACGAAGTAGTGTGACCCACTTCTAGAAGTTTTGCATTTTTAATTCTATCTAAGCTAAGATTTGAATCCAATGTCCAAAAACTAGTCAGAGATAATCAGTTAGCATTACCATTAATATTAAATGATTATTCACGTTCGAAGGAAATGGCTTTAGAATGAAATGATAAATTCTGGTATTTTACCCAGCATTCTAATCAAATGTGAATAACATTCTAAACATTATTATTTTTTGTTTTCTTTCTACTAAATTTTATATCATAACAATAAATGTTTGTTACTCTATTGTCTTGATTCATGTAAATTATTTTTTAATTTTTAATTATATATTGTATGAATGCATTTTTTTAAATGTGCATTAGTATTATTAATTTTGTTTTCTTGCTTTTGTAAAATCTGTATATATATAAATCATTTGGTCAATGCTAGTATTACTGGTCTTCTTCCAATGTGTAACATTTTCATTTTCAAGTGAATGTTCATTACAGATAATTATCATTTACAATCTCTTCTATTATTTTTAAAATAACATCTGCATCTTATCCAATATTAGCATCCTCTGCAAAGATCTTGCTATTCATCTATTCAACTTTTTAATTTATTCCAATAATTAAAAATTATGCAAGATTTGTGCAGATATATTTACTAACATTGACAAATATAAACTATAAAACTGTAGTGTAGTTTATTCCAAAATTATAAACAACCAACGATTTCATAAATTTCACATGATCACTAGTCTTTATGCTTACACAAGCTGTTTACGCAGAGGCAAAATTCTTTATACAGTAGCACCACTCAATGCAAGTCAGAATAACCTTCCTGCATCCATTGATTATTCTGGCTTGCACTGAGTGGTGCTACTATATGGAGAGTTTTGCCTCTGTGTGATTTCATAAATTATTTGAGGTAGGAATATGTTTTAGACTTTTACCAAATATTATAATGTTATATTAGTTCCATGAATTTATGTAAATTTAATTTCTGTATTTTGTTGTGTTTTAATTGCTTTTTTTAAATATGAGAGGGACTTAATCTTTAAAACAATGTGGTAAATAGATTTGCTTACTCTTTTAAACTCAATTGCAGATTTAACCGTTATTGTCAGATTTCTACTTATATAATGGTCAGAAATTGCTGTATATTAGTTTTTTTGTTAAAACTGTAAAGCAACTAGATTATGATCAATTGGCAATACTTCATCATCAGCAGTAGTGAATTGCCATGTGTTTTCCTTAAAACAAATTACTCTAGAATTTCAAATTTGCAACTACAGTATTAACTTTAATATTTGTATGTCAAACAGCAAGATACATCTAGGCATCTTAAATTTGAGTTGGATTTATTCACTTGTCAACAAATTATGAATGTAAATTCCATTAATTAATCTTTAATATTTGATAAAGTTTAGTGCTGGTTATATATAGTTATTCTTCTAGAATAGCATTAAAAATCTTGAAAAAACCACCCATGAGTTTTAAAGTCTTCTTAAGAAAACATAATAATGATAGTCTCCTATTAGTAATGTGCTACATTTACTGTTTAACCCATTCATCTCTTTAAATTACCTAAATTTATTTTGCGAAATTATTATTTATACTTCTAATATATATTAAAACCTTATGCATGTAAACAAGATATTTAAAAAATTTAAATTTTAGATATAATCTAGTAGTAGGGAGGTGGTATGTACAATACCATACAAACAGCCCTGATGTTTTATTCCTTTCCCAAATATTTTTGCTAGATCAAGATAAAGCACAGCAATGGAAAAAAATTGAGTCAAATTACATCAATCTAATTTACATATATATAATTTATTGAATCTTTATTACTCAAATTTGCATATAATCTGCATAATCAAGTGGTTTCTTTGTTCTTAAGAACTAAAGCTGAATGCACTTTCAGTGAAGTTGACCTGCACTCAGCTTTAGTATATAAAGAAAAAAGAAATCACTTCATTATGCAAATAAACAAACATATGCAAATTTGAGTTATAAATACAAATGAAAGGAAAATTCAATATTATATCATTATTGTATTCACTTCTTCATTTCTAATTTGATTCGGTAATTTTAATATATAGTATGTTGCTTTATAATAATACATCAAAGTTAATCATATTTTTCTTTAAAACTTTTTTTATTTCATGAAGTAAAAAAAATTTTTTTTTAATTATTAAATTTATGAGTTTTAGCTGTGTGTTTTTTTTTGGAAATATATTATGTATTTATATATAAGTTAAATGATATTGATTATGCATATTATTTTATGTATGAGGGTATATAAGATTTTATTTTTTTCAAAGACAATATAAATGTATATATATATATATATATATAATGGTACAAAGTCAGATGTAAACCAGTGTGATGGCACTCATCATCATCAATCCCAGTTACTACAAAATTTAAATATTAAGTATATAAAAGGAATGGGAATAAATCAATAAGAGATCAGCACAGAACTAACTACAAGTTCACATAAACATCAGAAGTATTACAAAGTAATAAAAAAATCAACAGTCAATCTTGTGATTGGATTTGAAAGAGGTCCGCTATAGATCAGGCTAATTATTTAGACACTTCCAACCCTAGGGCAAGAATACAAGCAATAATTATCTGGACACACATGCATAGGTGCTACTCCATCAAAATACAGTAATAAGTCAAATGATTCTGGGATTCACAAAACATCCTGACAATCTTCAATGCTCAGGCCACATAGTACTGCTAGTGTACTAGCCAACTATATACTAATATCTTATTAATAATAAATTAGAATATAATGCAATGCATATACATAAAAGAATATATCTTTGCACCAATCCAGGATCATCTGGATGTTCAGAAACACTAAATATAAACCCCCTTTATATAACAGACCATTATCCAAGAATTCAGCACAGTAAGCAAAAGCTCTATAACTATTACTGTAAGCAAGAAATATACTACAAACATATAATATTCTAAAACTACTTTAGGATTGAATAAATTCACTGGAATAACTTTAACAATGAAATATCAATTTATTAATAACAATTAAGTCAAAATGAAATTAAGGTTAGTGGAATATGGCTATAAATATAAATTACACATTCTGATTTTGATTAAATACAAAAAAATATCCATTATTACATTGTAATTTACATATATCTCAATAGGTTTACATAAAATACACCTATATATCTGCACACAGACATGCCTGTATAATATTAAATGAACATATTTGAATTGTCATAAACCTGTAAATAACATTCATTTTTATAATATATAATAATTAATTTAACAATTTACACAGATTTCTAGATGTTTACATGACAGATATCTTTATAAATAAGCACAGATGTGTTATATAAAACATTCTATTCAGTTTAATAATGCATAAATGATTAATTTAATATATATGTGCATCTACAGACAAATGTGCACACACACTGATGTTTATATCCTATGATCTTTCATTTGTCAAATATAATAAACTTATTAAAAATATTATATTTTCCCAAGACAATTCAAGATTAAAAATATACATAAAATGCACACACGTGTGTATATAAAAATATAGATAATCCAAATTAAAGCTATCAATTAGCCTCTTATTTTATGATAGTAAAAGTTTGTTGTTGTTGTTTTTTTTTTTTAAAAATATCATTTGGAAAGCTCATTTAAAATTCAGGCCCTTGTGGCATCATTTTCAATATTTTAAAAAAAGATACTTAGTTTTCCTCTCTCTTTTTTTAAGAACAATAACAGACAAAAATAGTCTTTTAGAGTTAAAGGTCATTTATTATTATTTTTTCCTTATTTAATTTCTAGTTGAGAAAAGTTATTTACTTTTAAAAACTTGTAATTCAAAGATTTTAATTGACATTTTCAAAAATTTATTTAAATAATATCATACTCAATATATAATATGTTCTTCTTATCAATTGTAATTTATATATATAATGCAGTACCTTTATTTGTGCTTCTCTGCATATAGATGGAATAGTATATGTATAAACTAATTTTTTAGCACGTATAGAATCTCTTGGTAAGCTGGTCCCTTCTAAAACAGTAGATTGACTTATTGTCATCTTTAGGGAAGGTATAATCTGATAACTGTGGACATGCTGTCAACTCCATTCAGTCTCTATAATTTGATAGATTTCAGGTATGCCATCTAGTACACAATACATATGGGCTAATGAATCACAGAGAATCTAGCCCTGGTCTCCATGTAAATCAAAACTCCTCCACTATTGCATTGACAACAGCAGCTGACTTTCCCTTTGTACCTTCAGTTACATCTTCATAGTAACTCTACTATTATAAACTAATCTAATCTTTTTCTATCCTTTTTATATTCGGGGTTGGAATTTAAAAAATACTAGTAATTAAAAGTAAGTTTTCTTTACCTTGATTGAAAAAAGTTATTGACTCTTTTCAATTCACTTTAATCCTTTCAAAAACAGCTTTGTAGGATTTTATGAAAATGTTATACAAGCTTTAACTAAAATTTTTTATTAATCTAATTTAAATAGATAGTGGAATTTTAGGTTCTCATACTTATGACAATCCATCCCGCTCAATGACGCTGTTTTCATGCAAAAGTGCAGAAATATGCTGTTTACATGGCCAAACTTATGGCCTATAAAACAGTTGTGTTCATATTAGCTACTGCTGGCTTGGATTGCATTGCACAAATTATTGCAGCCCACTAATGTGCTTCATGACACTAAACAACTAGTGCACATGTCACAGATCACTACCGTATGATGTGAGAATGTATATAATCCAACTACCATAACTGTTTTAATGTGAATTCAAAGTAATGATGTTAAACCCTACCTGATGTACTTTTACATGGCAATGTAATCCTATTGCCACACTTTCCTACACACCTTTGAAGGAGAAAACAATTTCAAAAGGGTAGGTCCCAGCACCATTTCAGAGAATTCACATGAAAAGGCACATTTGTTTGAGATGTCTGTGATTGCAACTTTATTTCAGAAATCATAAGTTTGGTTTGATCAGAGTAATGGATTTTATTGGCTGATTCTTTGGATCTGCAAACCATTGTTCCCCCTCCCCCCCACACATTTTAGCGCATAGTTCCGGAATGTATAATGTAATTAAAAACTATAATTTAGCAAATAATGTTTTTTTTAAAAAAAATGAAATGTATTTTGAAAGAAAAGAAACCAGTGAAAGTGTTTTTTGGAAAAAAAAAGAAATGTTTTAAAGAAATAAAAGAACGAAAGCATTATTAAAAAGAAAAAGTGTTTTAAAGAAATAAAAGAATAAAGTCAAATCTATTTGTTTTGAATAAATTAATAATTAGAAAAATGTAATGTTTTTAAAAAATAAAACAACAAAGTTATATTTACTTGTTTAAATAATAAAAAAATGTAAATCAGCTGGGTAACATTATATCTATTTGTTTTTGATTAGGAACAGTGCCACCAAGCAGGATGGTTTGTCATTAGTATGAGGACCAAATTTTATAATTACTAGTATTATCTATTATAACATAAAAACAAACATGTTTTAGATTTCAAAACCAGAATTAATAAAACATTAAATAGAACCTTTTTAAATGCATGATTTAAAATAATTTATAATAATTTTAACTATAAAAATTATTATTTAACCTTTAATTGTTATTTCAGGTAATATAGTAAATATCTACAAAAAATTTTGTTTGTGTTTATTTCTACTTTTCCTTTCAACTTTATATGTATACATGCACACACACTATTATGTTGTTGTATGTCATGAGATACATAACCACCTCAATATATATATTAATTCTAATATTCTCATGGATAAATGATAAATTCATAATATTATTTATGGAGGCTTCTATGTAATAAAAATATAATAGCCAAATAGCTGACATTTCAGTACAATAACAAGTATTTTCCTCATAGCTTTTTTCTCAAATTATAGAAATGGGGGTGATAAGATTTGTGACACTTTTACTTATGATTTGAGAAAGAAGAATCTCTGAGAAAAATACTTGTTATTATACCAAAACATCAATTATTTAGCTATTATACTTTTCATACATGGAAGCTCCTGGAAATAATATTATGAATATATATAAAACAATATTTTTGGATACGAACTGTGTATTATTTTGCATTACCATCTGATATTTCAACGGACTAGCAACCACCATTATCAAGGTTAACTTTTGAATGGTGGTTGCTAGTCCATCGAAATATCGGATTGTAATGCAAAATAATACACGGTTCATACCCAAAAATATTGTTTTATCTATATCATATAACTGTAAAAACATTAAATATATATATATAATTTGAAAGTAACTTCTTGCAACTGTTTAAATGCGATTGAATAGCCTTCTAGTATCAGCAAATGATAATACAGTTTTTAAAGTTAAAAATATACTTTTTTAAACTTCATACTCTTTTATATAACAGGAGCATTATCTATAATGATTTTAACTTACTAAACATCACATGATCACCATTTTCTATGTTTACACAAGCTGTTAAAACAGTGATAAAATCTTCATACTATATTGAAACATAGTACAAGCCATAGTCATCAATGGATACTAAGGTTTGCACTGGGTGGCACTAGTATGTGGAGAATATGTCACTGTTTTAACAACTTGTATAAGTATAGGAAATGGTGATCATGTAATATTTAGTGATTTAATACCATTCCTGTTCATGGGATAATGGTAACTATGGCTAATGTCTAGATACAGGTCTGTTTCAGATCTATATGGTTATACAAGCAAATGAGCTTGGATTAAAAACATTATCTGTTTTCATGTTAGAGTCATAAAAAGTTAAAGGTGGCTTCTGGAGAGTTGCATTAGATCCTTAGATGTAGGTACAGTGCTCTCAAATCTAAGGCTTCTTATTAATGAAAACAAGCTAGAAACTAGTCTGGGATAACTGATGAATAGGCTCTAGATAGGGATTTTATGTACAAACCTTCTAGCAATCATTGATTACTATGACATGCACTGGGTGCTGTATGGAGAATGTGTCTCTGTTTTTTACACTGCTTTTACTAAAAGGGATGAGTTTTTAATTAATCAGATTTTAAGTATGATTGACAAATATATATGGCATATATGAAATCTCTTTCATTTTTAATCTTATTAATAATGACTTAAAATATAAAATTATATAGTGCTAAATATTTTAAGATTAACTCATTGCAACTGTTTAAATATAATTGAATAATCATAACTGGTAAGATTAAAAATGAAATATATACTTGACAAATATATATGTCAATCATTTTAAATATTTAGAAATTCTGATTGATTAAAAATTTATCTCTTTTAGCAAAAGCATTGTAGATAATCCTCTTGATATATAAAAAAGAGGTAGATTTTTAGCTCTTTAAAAATATATTATCATTTGCAGACACTAGAGGGCTATTCAATTATATTTTAATAGTTCCAATGAGCAAATTTTTAAACATTAAATAGAAATATTTAGCACTGGAAATTATTCACACAAAAATGCATAACAAAATCCCAAAAATGTGACTGAAATGTTGGTTGATTTTATAAAATATATTTTACTGTATATCTTATCTTGCCTTCAAATAATGGACTAGTCCAGATTCTATCTTATCTTGATCAGAATGAGCATTCATTGCCATTAACATAGGTGTATACAGCTAGATAACATATAAGCAATGACAAGAACAGACCAATAGGGAATGATGTTTAATGACTCCAAATGTCTCCATTAAGAATGAGGATCTGACAATAAATGATCAATTTTTTGAAGGTAGAGTCAGAGAACTATTATCAAACCTGATCTGTGGTATATAGTTCTCCAGGAAACTACTATGAAACCTGAAAGACAATACACATACTCCAGAGAATAACTATCAAAACTAAAAAGTTGATGCAGTGAGGTAAGTCCATTTTCAGGATTGGCCGCTGCTAGAATCAGATATTGGTATGAGGCGAGCTGTCATAATATGGCTGGAAATGTCACTATCTTCTCATGAGGCAGGCATTCAAGATACAGCTGGAAGTGGTAGGCAAATCTATAAGGGAATATGCAAATCCTTCTTTTCATAGTTCACCCCAAAACTAAGAGCTATATCTTACCAAAAGTTATAGGCAGAGTTTAGTTATTGTAAATATATTGTAAATATAAGTGTATTCATGTTTAACTAATAAATATATATTATAAAACTTCTTTACAAGTGTTTGTATTTACATTCATTTGTATTTATATGAGTGTGTGATTATTAAATCATGTATATAATCCACGCAGAGCATAATAGTTGGCGCAGTCGGCAGGATAAAATATATATACAAAAGAAGTTTTTTTAAAGAAAATGTCAGTGTGACTCATTCTGATGCATTATTATAGAACCGTGATGTTCTATTTCTACTTTTAATAACTATTGTATTCTTATAACATAGTAAGTTTTTATATAAAAATGTATACGAGATACACTTAAAATGTGAATAAAGTTAACAATTGTTGCTTAGTGCACTTTCATCTAAGTTATAATAGTTTCAGTCATGGCATCTGACAGAGGGGAGAAGATTGCCAACTTTATCTTCTCCCCTTTTTAGACACCATGATTGTGACTAATATAACTATTGAAAATGCATTATGCAAAAATTGCAAACTTTATTCAGATTTTAAGCATATCTCGTATACATTTTTGCCTATAGTTATTTTCCATATTACATTTCATCGAGATATTGCATACCAAAATTTTCAAAATTATAGTAAGTTTTTGTTTAGATGTGAAGGTCTGCAAGTTGTTAATGTGTTCTGCTGCAATATTTTTTATAAAACCATATACATTAATTCAAACTATGTGCTTGCAATCAGCTGATGTGCGATGTTATAGTCATAGAAGAATTGCTATGAAGAAGCTGGTTGGCTGATTACCATAGTATAATGCCAAGATAATAACTGTATATTACAAGAGATTTGATTCGCTAGTTTGGCTTCCCTAATTAAATTATACGTGTGTGGGTGTATATATTAAATTCTCCGTCTAAAAGTAACCAGATTAACTGGACAATAGAATAAATAATACTACCAAGCAATAAGCCTTGACATTCGGTAGCGGCAATCAGCCATTGCTCGCTCCTGTTTGAACCCAATTTATTCTTCCATCTCAAGTTTACAGCTCGCTATAATCTTTAATAAGCTCCACATTATTATGATATATAAAAGTGTACTTTTTTAAAAAAAAAAATTTAAAACTTTGTATTCCTTCGTAGTAAACTATCATAGTATCTGATCAAATATTTATCTATAAATAATTTTGTTATTCTTTGTAGTTTATGTTACAGATGATTTGTAAAGAATAAAGGGGAAAAATGTATTATTATGAGAAGCCACGTTTATACTGACAGCTGACCCAATTTTTGAATAGATTCAAGTTGATGAAACATTTATACATCTACTTAATTTTCTTTTTTAAACATAATAATTTTTATATTAAAAAAAACAGCTATTAGGAATACTTTTCTTAGTTTTAATTACAAATGATGTTAGTGTCAATTTTACTATATACATAGCATTTGATTTACTCATTATCATATTTCTTTATTAATTCTTTTTTATGCGTCATCACTCTAAGCTTTATTTTCTAATTTTTAAATTGACTGCTCTTAATTTTATAGAATTTTATTTTCATATTTTTGACGAATAAGCAGTGTTTGATCAAATTTATACTAATAATATCTTTGGAGATATCTTAGAACAGGGTCAACAATCTTTTAGTAGTGTCGGGCCGAACCTATGTTACAATGTTATTCTGTGTGCCGACATGATTTTACCAATCTTATATTATATATTATCAAAATTGGTTCAGTTATAATGGCTTCAAAGTTATATATAATAGTATATAAATATATACTACTATATAACATATACTTTTGAAGTCCATTTTAACTGGATCTTATATTATTGATCATTCAATATTTTAAAATACATAGAATCATATGTGAAAGGTACCTTTTGTTAAATTTGTAATTTTTAACATGCTTATTAAAAATTATATTACAAATTATAAATTACAATTTTTTACCTATACAAAATATATAATTTAAATACGAAAAAATTATCATGAATTCTAATATAATTAACCATTTTTTATTATTAAAATAAATTAATGTAAACCTTGTCATTAAACCTCTTTGCTTAATTGCTCAATCTTAGTTGTGTAATTGGTCACTTTTAGCTTCATGCATGCTTCTGAATGTTCAGGGGTTAGGCAACTTCTTTGTGAATTCAAAATATTTTTCATATGTGAGAAAATTTGTTCACATTAAATAAGTTGAACCAAATGCTGAAAGCAGAGCACAAGCAGTTTTTTTTCAAAGAATTAAATCTTTCAGGTAATGATGTCCAGCAATTGAGAATGACAGCTGACTTTTCTAGACAGTTCCCTTCAAGCGTTTTCCACAATTCTACAAATTTAGTTTCCCACAATTCTGATGACATTAATTCAATTAATTCCATTTCAAAACTATCACTATCCATCCACTCAAAAAGAGATAAATCAAATGGAGACATTTTTAAATTAATTAAGTTAGGTTTGATGAGGAAAGAAAATATGGGTGTATGTATTTGGAAGTCTTCACATCATTTGGAAAATTCTTCTCTGAGAGCTTCAATGTAGTTTTGAAGTACATCTTTGTTAATGTTAAATTGATTTGCAGGGTCCTTTATATTTGGAAAGTACTTATAGGTGTTATAGATAATATAACACCAAAATATATCTAATTTTGATGCAAATCCTTTCCAATATTCAAAATGTTCTAGTACTGTTTGACCCTTCCCTTGAAAATGCAAGTTTAACTCATTCAGCTGTTGAGTTATATCAATCAGAAACATCAATTTGCATAATCAATCTTCATGACTTATTTCTGGATAATATTCTTTTTCATCAAGAAACATCTTGATTTCTTTTAGATATGATACAAACCTGTTCAAGACATTATTTCAACTAATCCAACAAACATTGCTGTATAGAAGGAAATCCATATATGCACCACTCATTTCTTGAAAAAGGGATTTAAATTGCCTATGTGCCAATGAAGAATTAGAAATTATGAAATTAACTATTTTAACAACAGTGTCCATTACAGAATTCAAGCATTATGATGAGATTTTTGCAACTAAATTTTCCTGGTGTATAATGCAGTGGAAATTCAATATTCGATGTTTAATATGATCTTCAAGAAATTTAACAAATCTCTTTTTCTTTCCAATCATTGCATGGCTGGCATCAGTAGAAACACTAAATATTTTATTTATGTTAATTTTCTGATTTTCAAAATAATTGAAAAATGCAGTGAAAATGTCATGTTCCTTTGTTGTATCAGTAAGAGGAATCAAGCAACACAGTTCTTCATAAATATGATTGTTGTTACAATATTGCGCAACTATTGCTAGGCACATCACACCATTTACATTAGTGCTTTCATCAACAGCAACACTGAATGCAACAGCTTGTTGTAAACTGGATTTCTGTTTTGTTGTTACATCTTTGCTCATGTTAGTTATTCTGCTTTGAATTGATCTTGCAGAAGCAGGTATTTTTCGAATTTGAGGCAGTATCATTTCTTTATTAGATCACTGAAAAAGATTTCAGCACTTTTCAAAACGTTTCTTTGATGAATTGTCCATCTGTGAAAGGTTTGCCTTTCAAAGCCACACAATGAGCAATTGTATAACTAGATTCGGTGGGTTTTGTTTTGGGTTCCAATTATTTGATTAAAATAAGTAGTTTGTTTCTTAAAGGCAGAAACAGCTGTCAAACGTTGGTGACCTAGTGGTTAGTATAGCTACTTTCCAAGTAGTGCTGCTTTCAAAGTAGTTGTCCCGGGTTCGCTTCCAGGCCGATGCTTTGACATATTAAAAAAAAGACAGAAACAGCTCTTTTTATAGTTTCACTTTTCTCATCTAAATTTTTAAACATGAACATTTGTTTAATTTAATAATATCTTTGTACATTTGAGATACAGACACACAATACTTTCACAGCACAATCCTTTTGATATACAAATCCATATTCATTTGTCCAAGAGTCTTGAAAAGAGCGAATACTATGTTTTTGTCTTTTGTGGGATATTTTGGGAATCTCTCAGTCACTATGCCAAGAGAATCTCTTTTTTGAAAGAAGCGCCACCAATGAGCATCGATTATTTACCATTCAACTACTGAAAATAGTTTTTTAGAATTGATAACATAATAAGCTTTTTATTTAGATTATGATCTCATTTTGTAATATTATAAGAATAAAATGTGAATATGTAGAATTTATTTTGCTTGCAAACAAAAATATCTTTTAAATGAAGTTAAGTCTATTATTTTTTGATGAATAATGATTTAACCGTAAATGCAATGTTGAACGTGAAAACAACAACAAAACTAAAGACGCTGTAATTAATATATATATTTTTATTATTTCAATTCATTCCGAGTGCCATTGATAATCGTTGGCGTGCCAAGCGTAGCACATGTGCCATAGGTTGCCGACTCGACTTAGACTATATTAAATTATTTATTGCATTCGTTTTTACGTTTCTTTAGCTAGTTGTACTCTTTATCATCAGATACTATTATCTCCTTATTATCCACAGTGTTTATAAAGAAAACGTCACATCTATCATGTTGAGTGGATGAAAACTTTAAATATTTTCTCATCTTTTTAATTTTAAACCAATTTTCGTTCTTAGTTGTTCAATGCCTTAATTCTTCAAACAGATTTGGAAAAATTTTCTCTTGGATTTTGCAGAATGTATGTTTAGTCATTTGTTTAAGTAAGTTGTCGGTGATATGCCATTTAGTAATTTGAAAATGAATGAGATGAGAAATCAGGAAGAAAGCACTATTTTCTATAATTCTTTAAAATATTTTTACCATTGACTCTTTGCCCATAAGTGTTTTTCACTGCTTGTTTTTTTTAAATCCTTATCTCTAGTATTGATTAAACTTGTTGTGTTTAAGTCTTTTCCCCATAAAAGGCATATTCTTTTTCCAATTTTATTCATTATGCATACGTTTGTTAAAAGTTGTCTAAAACATTGACTTTCTAATTTATTAGTATATGTCCATATCTTTCAAATGATGATTTGATAAAATTAGAGACTTTTTGAACACTTTGTAATTGTAATACTGAAATTGTCAATAGGTGGGGTGATTTTCACAAAGTAAATTACTTTTCTGCTGGTATTTCTCATTATTAAAATAATGAATAATTAGTCCAATGAATGTAATAGGCTAGTATACTCAGAACTGTAGTGTTAATATATTTATCCTTATCCACTATTTCACAAATTCACAGCATTACCTGATATTCATATGGGACATGTATCCAATAACTTTTTTCAAGATCTAGGGTCTAAGTGCCTAAAAATATAATCAAATCACTTGTTAATTAGAAAATCATTTGATCTTAATTTCCATGAAACACAGAATTCTGTGATTCAAAGCACTATTCCATGAGGGCTGGTTTATGGCTTAAAATCACTTTTATAGATAAAAAAGATTGCACAGTATTGTTATATTTCTTTTGCTACAATCAATGCATAACCATATGCTAATTCAGCAGTAGAACTGTTTGGTAAATCTTTAGCATCAGAACTTTACATTCATAAAAAGCAAAAAGATGGCATATGATGGCACTATTGTGCAACATCTCAACAGTTATTGTAAGACCAGAGTCAGAACTAATAGCTCCAGTATTGATTTTAAACTGAGTATTATGAAAAAAGTGGTTCATATTAATTAAATGGAATTGTTAATTGATTGATCTGTCACTAGAGTGCACAAACATCACATCACTTTCTGAGCAATTACTTCACAGATAATTAACTTTTGAAGTATGTCTGTCTCCTCTTGCTTGAGGATAGCTAGATACCTCTTAACTGATTTCTACTAAAGTGCTATAAATATCTCACATTCTCATATTAACATATCAACTTCCATACTGCAAACCTAGTTTTGAACCTGCAGCAGTTAAAATGTTTTCAAATTTGCAATAAAACATGAATACAACTGGCCAATAGCTAACTTAACTGTCTATGTGATATTGGTTGGGGAAATCAGCATATATTCTTAGTTAGATATCAATTGACAAGCCCCATGATTAATGCCTCTTTTATTGCTTTCAGAGAAGAGTTGTTCTTGCTGTTGGTCAGATTATGTTATCTGCCATTGGAATACTATTTGGTGATCTATTGGATGGGTGATTGAAAACTTGATTTTGCTTAGAAAATGATCATCTGTTTGGAGGAAATCTCCAGGGGCTGAGCAGGTATTTGAAGTCCATGAACCATTGAACTGTGATATTTTTTAAAAATATTATTTTCCTGCAGAATAAAGGCTTAGTACATATTTAAAAAAAACATGATTGAAGAAAGATGATTATTGACTTCAGATTATCTTTTTTTAAGGTCATTCAACTTTTAAATTCTAACAACAGTATCATGGATTTTTTTTTACACATTGTTGAACATTTGGTTTGTTGATCTGAAGGTTTCTGGTAATATTATTTTACTTATCATTTAGTTAAATTGTTTATAGAAAAACATTAAAATAGGTTTATATTTTTCCAAATATTATTAACTATTAATAATAATCTAAAATAAAGAGCATGCTAATAGCTCTATCAAGCTTTATCGATAAACATTGCAAGAGCAAGCATTTAAAATCTCTATCTAGAAATTATCCCCAGACTGGTTTCCAGCTATTGGCTTTCCTCAGTGAGACACTAGGATATTTCAGGCACTAGGTCCAAATTACCAATTCAAAGCCAGCACTTATCTGATAGTTAATTTTTAAGTAGAAAATCTGAAATTTTCAGTATTTTTCAAATGTTTATATGTCTTCAAATCCAGCTATCTAACTGAAATATGTATATGGGCTGAGAAATCTTCAGCCATACCATATATTAAGGCTTAAAAGCAAAACTATAATAGTAAATAAAAATAGTCATACATTGCATGACTTAATTTGATATACTTGTGATTATAAACTAAAATAAAGAGCATGCTAAATAGCTCTAACAAGCTTTATCAATAAATGCTGCAAGAGAAAACATTTAAAATATCTATCTGGAAATTATATCCAACCCCAGCCCAGTTTTTAGCTATTGGCTTTACTCAGTGAGGTGCTAGGATATTTCAGACAATAAATCCAAATTAAGTCATATGATGTATGACTATTTTATTTACTATTATAGTTTTGCTTTTAAGTCTGAAATGATGTTATTTTGCTAAGGCTATTAATATATAGTATGGCTGAAGATATCTGAGCTCTACATAGTTATTTAAATTAGATATCTGGATTTGAAGACATATAGGTGTCTGAAATTTTCAGATTTTCTACTTAAAAGTTAATTATCAGATAAATGCTGGCTTTGAGTTCGTAATTTGGATCTAGTATCTGAAATATCCTAGCACCTCACTGAGGAAAGCCAATAGTTATAAACTGGTCTGGGGATAATTTCTAGATAGAGATTTTAAATGCTTTCGCTTGCGGCATTTATTGATAAAGCTTGTTAGAGTTAATAGCATGCTCTTTATTTTAGTTTATAATTACAAGTATATCAAATTAAGTCATATGAAGTATGACTTTATTTTATTTACTATTAATATTAATGTATAGGTTAAACATAAACACAGAAATTTTCATGCATTTTTTTTTCTCTTTGTCAAGTGTTGCTGACCTGACAAAGAGACAATCTAGCTTGGAAGGAAGGGAGAAGGTTGAGCTAGTAACTGCTAAATTCAGGAGTACTGAATTTAATAATACCAAAACATCACATGATCACCATTTCATGTGACATTTTGGTGGTTTAATACAATCACTGCTTATAGAATGATGGTGACTGTGGTTTTTGATAAACCAAAAAAACCAAATTGTATAGATGCTGAACTGGATTCAGACCTATATGACTACACAGGCAAATGAGCTTAGATTGAAAAGGTTAATGTGTTTTTCCACAGGCAAACATTAATGTGTTTTCAACTTAGGCTCTTACCTTTATAGTTAAATAAATAGGTAAGGGGTGGCTGTTGTAGGATTGCATTAGATTCTTAGATAATAAATAAATAATACAAAAACTCTGTCAAATAATGAAAATTATTCTTCATGGAAAGTGTGATAAACAGAGTAGCTAAAATTAAAAAAAACATTAATCATAAAAAACTATTTGCCAAGCACTTTTGGTATGGTGTACCAAAATCATGGTGATATATTGGAATAAATATTTTTTTATGATTAATGTTTTTTGAATTTTAGTTACTCTATTTATCGCACTTTATACATGAAGAATAATTAGATCCTTAGGTATAGGTGTAGTGCTCTTAAATCAAAACTCTTCACTGATGAAAGTCACAAGCTAGAAACTAGTCTGGAGATATTGGATGAGTAGGCCCTAGATAAGGATTTTGTGCATAAACCTTCCTGCATCCATTGATTACTAAGGCTTGCACTGGGTGGCACTACTGTATGGAGATTTTGCTACTACTATTACTGAATTTAAAGTGATGATGTAAACATCTACGACATTCTGTCAAAGACAAAAGTCAGTAGAATTTTAATATATTTTATTATGATGGTTCTCCTGATTTTTCAGGCTTTTTTTGTTTTTCAAAGGCAATTTCTACAAGTGATTTTCAACATTATGGATTATTACACTGGGTTGACTTTAGTATCATTTCTCACTTTTATTATGTAAACTGTAATTTTTAATCTTCTTTTTGCATTTTTTTTTCTTTAAGTTAATTTTCATATGGCAGACCATAATATAAATCTACTTAATTGATGATTCAATATTAGAAATAAGATTTAGTTGCATGTTAATTTCTATAATTTTCTTTTTTTTTTAAAGATTACATATGTCTTAAATACAACTGAGTATTTTATTCAGCTTATATATGATCTATTTACAAAATATTTACAATAATGTTTGCTGTAATATCTGATACACTGTCTCAGTACAGCATTTGATTGCCTTATAACTCTTGAAAAAAGAGACTTCAAGTACCTTCTAGATTTACTTAACACTTCTAGCTGTACCGTGACAGCTAGACTCATGTGTAGGTACAATGACAATTCCAGTTTTTCTGTAATACCGTCTCTCATATCTTTTTAACAATCTACCAACTTCCAGTTCTAGTGTGAATGTCCTTCACTGCCTTAGCCATATAGTGCCAAAAGGCACACTGCCATCCCAGATCTGATTGCTCTTTGTTGTTGTCCGATTTTACCTCTAAATGAATGGTCTATTTATAGCAGATCCCCAACCATAATGAGAACAATTGTACTTAGTGAGCATATCACCTATTGGCCTGTTTCTGCTATTGGATATATCTTAGCTATTCATATATCCATTGATCTGTAGTGATGAATGCTCATCTTGATCATGATAAGATGGAACCTAGATAAGTCTATTAGGTGAAAAGAAGTTGAACTATAGTAGTATGTGAATTGATATTTCATATTTAACAAGACAAGTCATTAATCATTAATTAAAAAAAATAACTTTCCCTTTTGCATCATTATTAATTTTTATGAGCTTTGATCCACTGTCGAAAGAATATCTTTCTATCTTTAATCCAAACTTTCCATTCCATACCTCTATCAAACTTTTTGTTTTTATCAATTCATCTATCCAATACACACATGGATAATGTCCAGTTAATGATTTAAACTGTCAACCTATTGTCATTTTTTTAACTATTTGTAGCAGCCTTTTAATTTTTTCATTGATATTAATGATATCTGTTTGTTTTCTCAATGTGTTTTCTCAATGTATTTTGTTTTTAATTCTTCCTTGCGAGTTCCAATATACGTCATGTTTTTATTTGTATTGCAATCCTCAAACTATTAATTTTGGATAAGATGAATACATTCGACTTTTAAAATTGATCAAATTGTCGATTGCTAGAAATCATTTTAAATTCAAAATATTTTATCCCACAAATTAATTTCTATCAGAAAATATTATTGATTACATTACCGTAGTATCCAAAATAAATTTTATAAAAAAAATCATAGATATTTTTTTCAGCTGAAACACATAACTATTATCAAAACTTTTTTTAAAAAAAAAAAAAATCTAATAAGATTCGTAAAATAATTTGAATAAGAATTTCTATTTATTTTATATATACTAGTGCCATCTTTTAATCAATAACGCAATTACTTTTTATTTTAACTTTTTTATAAATATATAAATATTTGTTTAATCTTAATTTTTACATAATAAAGAAAATATTTCTTCTTGGAAAATAACAAATTAATGGGAAATGTTCTTGCAAAGTGTATATCACATATTTATGAATAAACTTATAAGTTGTTGTACATTCATATTATAGTGCTGTGGTTTTCGAATGCCATGATTTATATATGTTTAAACTACTGTTTCTTTGATTGGATAAATTCATGGAGTTACCAATAAATCATGCCTTCTTTATTTTTTATTTATGATCATGCATTCTTTACTTATAATTCATATGCTACCTGTTCTAAAAACAGGGTTAGTCTGTATTCCATGATCTAAAAATATTGAAAGCCCATGGATTAAATACTGATTTGAGCAGGTTCTAAATATATTCATAATACTATGGGACAATTTGATAGTCATTGAAAGGCTAGGTTTCTGAAAAAGCTCTGAAAGGTTCACCTAGATGTTTCTTAATATAGAAAAAGGTGATGTTTCAAACAATTGATTTATGAAAATGTGTCATGTAGAATATTAGAGTTGTCTTTTGTGATATGATGTGTAAATTCTTTTTCTAATAGATATGATATAGTAGAAAGTGAAGTTCTTCTGCAAAATGGATGCATTTAAGGTGTGAAAAAATAAAAGCATGGAGATGCATATTTACAATATAAGTAAGCAATGACACAAAGGAAAGAGCATCTATTCCATTGAAAAAAGCATTTTAAGATATAGTTTTCAAATATATTAAAAGATAATTTGTGGGAAAATATAGTATTTTGTATAGTTTAGTGTAGTGATAGAATTATAGACCCTGGAGCTTAAAATCCATAGATAGCATGTAATTATAGGGCTTCCGATTCTAGAATTTCTTATCAATTTCTAAACAATATATACCATTAAACATCACATGATCACTATCTCTACTGTATGGAGTTTTGCCTTGTTTATAAACAATATATACATTTAATTATTTATTTTGTGGAAATATAAATAATAATAATAATGATGATGATGCTGATGTACAGTTGCTCATAAATGAGTATGACCAAGTGGAAAATTACATTAGAAAGGAATTTTGTGATGACTATACAAACTTATTTGGGTACCATAAATATGTCCACATATACAACATGCTGATCCATTTTTCCATTTGCATGTTGTTTTTCAATATTTGTTGAGAAGAAAACTTTTTCTAAAAGATTTCAACACCATGTCTAATTGTATCTCACCAATGTCTTATTACTCTGTGCCATATCTTCCCAATAAAAACAGCATCATATTTGTTTAGAATGTCTTTGAAATAATCATTATAACGTAGATGGGGTCTCCCTTGTAAGTCATATTCAACTTCTCCATAAAAGATCTTTTTAGGATGTTTTACACTGAATACTGGTTTCACATGTTCAAACCAATGAAGGTGTGATTTTACCATATTGGACTCTTATGCATCACATTAAGCCTGTTGAAGAATATATTGATTGGTTTTACAATCTTGCCATTGTATTTTTAAAATTTTACAGAACACCCTTAAATGAAACTTTTTAATGCCTTTATATGGGACTGGTAGAATGTACATGTTTCACACTTATAATAGCCTATATAGCTAACTTTATTGTAGTAATTATTCTTCGGCAATAAAATGCTCTATCTTTTAACTTGTTAAAAGTTTCAATGTCATTTAGAAATCTGTATCACATTTCAACATCTAATTCCATCTTTTTACTTTTAAAACTACCAAGAAATTTAAATTGGTTTAAAATCTTAAGTTGAAAATCACCCAAGCCAAAAGTATTTTAGGACTTCTAACCCTGCCTGATAAAAGACTGAGTTTTCTTAACATTAACTAATCCAAATCTTATGTATTTTCAAAAAATTAAGTACCTTCTATAAATTTGTCTTTTGAATGGACAAAAGAGGCACAATCTTTAGTATTTTAAATCACAACAGATCTTATTTATATTTTTAAATAATTCAAATGAAAAATTCCACTATCAAACCTGAATTGTAGCTTGATTTCTATGTAATTAAGCTATCTATAAACAACTCCAACAATGTCATAAAAACTGATATGAAATGTTGGAGCATGTACATGTCCTTGTTTAACACCAGACTTTAATTCAAATGTGTCAGCCTTTCCATTTATAATAATAATACTTTCTCTCCTTCCATCATGTACAAGCTGTATTATAGGAATAAAATTTGGTGGATAATCAACTAATTTCAAACAATGCCTTAGACTTGTTCTATTAACTGAATTAAATGTCTTGACCAAATATATAAAAGCGTTATATAAATCATTCCTTTATTCTTAACATTTTTGTCACAGTTTCCTAGTAATGTAAACCATGTCTGTAATGCTTCTTGATTTCCTAAAATCACAATGAGTCTCTAATAATCATTCATTTATGATTGGAAGCAATCTATTCAACAAAATTATTGAAAATAGCTTTACTGTACTTGATAATAAAGATATTCCATTATAATTGTTGCAATTTTGTTTGTTACTTTTGTTTTTAATACTAAAACAATATAAACTTGATAGAAATTATTATAATTACATCATTTAAGTCCACAATAGTCACACCATCAGCACTAGGAGCTTAAATAAAAGAGCTTATTGAAATCTGTTTCAGTTGATATCTTCTTTAAAAGAACTTTGACATTAAGGAGGCTATTTAAAGATAAAGTTTACACACTCTTTTTCTCTTGATTTACTGAATACTGTTGACATGTGGACACAGGAAAATGGTTCATTTCATTTCCAACTCACTGCAGAATTAGGGCTTTTTTCAAATGTAATTCAGTTTTTTTTGACCCAGAGCTTTTCTTTTTTTTATAACTCCAATAAACATCCTTGCCCACCTAGTTCTCAAGTGATTGTTTTCTTGATCTTTTATACTCTCTTGGAATACATTTGAAGGCTTCAATTGTATTTATTTCTAGAAACAGGTATAGCTCTACAACAATCTCTTAATTCTTTAAAAGATAGCAGAAAGATCTATTTGTTTTCTGAGCTTTTAGTTTTCTAACATTATTTCTTCCTTTTTCTATAGTTTCCTGGGAGATGACTTTGTCGTACATTTTAATTGCCATGACAACAAAAGGCATTGGAATAGAATAGCAAATATTGGGAAACTTGATTATGCAGATAATGATAGACAATCAGTAATCAGTCAGTAACTTTGTTTACTATAGCAACAGTGGCTTTCCAATCTCCATATGTGTTGGTATTCTCAGGCAGGTTTTATTAAGATAATCGGACAATTATGAGAAAGTTGGATTTCTTTTATTAACAATGTACACTTTTTTACAATGTTTGAAAAAATTCCCTGTTTGATATTGAGAGTTTTGAAGTATCCATGTTATACCATATTTTATAAAATTAAAATTTGCTGCATAAATCTTTTACCTAGGATATTTGGATTTTAGACTAATATCATGTGTCCAATCATGAGTATGAAAATATAAAGACTTTGTTGTTCAGTGCCTGGAGTCGAGAGTAGCTATTTATTCCCCTCATACTTGTTATGACGCCTTGTGCAGGAGAGTTAATCACTGGTTAGGACAAGCATTTGAATGCATTTCATACCAGCCTATCAAGACCAGTCAATGAGCTGTATTGGATCTTTGGGAATATAGGATTGAAGTCAGTTTCCCACCAGCCAAAGTAGATTCATCTGTATTCACTAATTAATGGGTCTGGTGATGGAAACTCTGTCATGTCCGTAATTTGTGGTAATAAACTTATCAAATTTAACATCTATTTTAAAATCAGAAGGACATTCTTTGACCCTCATAACAAAGTTATATAAACCTCCAATATGTAATTATGGCATGGGTTGTTTTTTGCAACTCAAGAATGACATTACAATCAGTTCTTCCATAAATCTAATAAAGAAACATCTTCAAGTCAGTCATCTTCGACTAGCATTAGGAACCAAAAAGACATTGTATTCTCCCATATCACATGTAGCATTATGTGCAGGCTCAGGTATTGGCATTCTTAAAGATGCGGATGCTGATCTCTTCCTTACTGGAAAGATGTCACATCATATTTTAGATTGCACTTTGAATAGAATAACAGTTGTGCTTTGTGAGCACAGTAACCCAGAATGAGGCTTTCTACCCAGTTTAGCAGAGTAAATTAAATTGCTTTTAGACAGTGAAGTTACATATTGTTATTTCTAAAAAAGATCAAGATCCTCAATGTATAATTTAAAACTATGGTTAATAAAGTTATATTTAAAAAAAAAAATATAAAGACTTATAACCATAGAGAATGGGTAATTAAAAAAATTAAAAATTCAGTATTCAAGTATAAGATTAATGAAAGTCAAATCATTTTATAATTGCAGTTTTACTTTTCCATCAATGTATAGACACTTGTCTGGCCAATGTATAACAAGCTAAAGCTGTAATGTCTTATCAAAAATAGATAAATATCTACTTACTGACCACTGGCTTCTAGCCAGATGGTTACTGTAAACAATAACTTAATCTGCGATCAAAACATTTTAAAATGCACCTTTCTGGACTTGATCCCCAGTTCATGGATTAATCAGATTGATACATGCATTTCATAATAGCTAAAGTTTGTCTTATTATAAGTAGGAGTTTATTTAGAAAAAGTGTTATAATACAGTCATTTGCTTTGGTAAATATTTAAATTCTCTTTCAGTTTTGATACTTTTGCTTCCTTTTTGTAATATTGTATCAAAATCATGTAGAAATGATATCAATAAATGGCCACATTTTGACTCTTCAAAAACGTAACCATCATCATCATTTTAATTTCTAAAAGATAAAGGTGTCTTCAAATTTAAGCCAGTTTTTCCGATCCATAGCTCCTCTATCGCACATGATTTTTTTCTAAGTCTTTTACAAACCTAAGATATTGTAAAAATCCTGACTTATTATTTCATCATGTATTCAATGCAGAATGCAAAGAAGTAAAAGTACAAGAACCGATGTATTTCAACTACATGAATCAAGTAGTCCGACAGCTGAAGTTTATAGAAGTTTGGTTGATCATGTACGTAGTTTACATTTCTCAAAGAGGTTTAAAATAATAACAAAGTAGGATCAAAATTTTTTATAAAAAAAATATTTTTTGAGAATCATTAATTCCAATAAAATCATTGTACTTTATGTGCAGATAAGTAGTTGGTGTTAATATGTGTAGATAGACTTCTGTATTGTTACACTTACTAACATTTTTCAGTCAGTATAAAATTTTAATAACAACAATCTTCTTTCTATAGTTTTTATGTTAGTCAGTCCTTAATAAATTACTGTTGATATTTTAATGATGTGTTGTGATGCGCTACAGCTTCTCCTTTATCAAGTCAGGAATCTCTCAACTACTTTGCCCCAAAAAACCTGTTACCATTTTAGCTTCCTTTTCCATTCCCCACCCTAAGTTTTTTCCATATTCTTCGCTATCCTGCTCCATCCCATTTCCACATCATCTTTGTCCACTGCATGACCTTTATATCTAGATCCCCCATATCTTTTTCCAAACACAGCATATAAATCAGCAACCCATTTTCTGTATAATCACTTTGTTTGTATTTATTCTTCCACAACTTCATTATTTGTATCCCTTCTGCTTGTAAGCATTTACATTCAAATAGCAGATGCCTAATTTTTTTCTATGCTTTCAATACTTAACTTGCAAACTAAATCACTCACATTTCTCCATTTATGTGTATATTCCCGTATAATAACGATCGATCCTGTTTAAGATAAACAGTATATGATTTTCTTGCTATTATCATAAATTAATATGTTCTGTTTACATCACATGATCACTATTTCTTATGCTAGCACATTAATCTTATTTAAACAGGCAAAACTATCCATACAGTAGTGCCACTCTGTGCCAACCAGAGTAATCAATGGATGCCAGAAGGCTTGTGCATAAAATCCCTATCTAGTGCCTACTCATCCAACCCCATAGTAGTTTCTGGCTTGTGGCCTTCATTAGTGAGGAGCTTTGGATCTGAGAGCACTGCACCTAGATCTTAGGATCTAATGCAACCCTCCAGCAATCACCTTTTATCTCGCCTTAACTATAAAACTATGAGAATAAAATTGAAAACACGAACTCTAAGTATAGCTTATATAGTCATATGGGTCTGAATCCAGTTCAGAACCAATTTTGATGTCTTTGGCTTTTTAACAACCATAGCCACCACTATCTTATTAGGCAAGATTGGTGTTAAACCACTAAATATCACATGATCAATATTTCTTATGCTAGTACATTACTGTTATTAAAACAGGCAAAACTCTCCATACAGTGGTGCCACTCAGTGCCAACCAGAGTAATTAATGGATGCCAGAAGGCTTGTGCATAAAATCCCTATTTAGTGCCTACTCACCCAATATCCTCAGACTAGTTTCTGGCTTGTGGCACTAACGTATAGTGAGTTTTGCCTGCTTTATTAATAGTAATGTGCTAGCATAAGGAATAGTGATCATGTGATGTTTAGTGGTTTAACACCAATCCTGCCTAATAGGATAGTGATGGCTATGGTTGTTAAAGAGCCAAAGACACCAAAATTTATGGGTACTGAACTAGGTTCAGACTCATATGACTATATAAGCTATTGAGCTTAGATTGAAAATATTATTGTGTTTTCAATTTCATTCTCATAGTTTTGTAGTTAAGTAGAAATAAAAGGTGGTTGCTAAAGGGTTGCATTAGATCCTAAGATCTAGATGCAGTGCTCTCAGATCCAAAGCTCCTCACTGATGAAGGCCACAAGCCAGAAACTAGTCTGGGGATATTGGATGAGTAGGCATTAGATAGGGATTTTATGCACAAGCCTTCTGGCATCCATTGATTACTCTGGTTTTTGCCTGTTTTAATAACAGTAATGTGCTAGCATAAGAAATAGTGATCATGTGATGTTTAGTGGTTTAACACATATCCTGCCTAGTAGGATAGTGGTGGCTATGGTTGCTAAAGAGCCAAAGACACCAAAATGTATGGGTACTGAATGTTCAGACCCATATGACTATATAAGCTATTGAGCTTAGATTGAAAATATTATTGTGTTTTCAATTTCATTCTCATAGTTTTCTAGTTAAGTAGAGATAAAAGGTGGCTGCTGGAGGGTTGCATTAGATCCTAAGATCTAGGTGCAGTGCTCTCAGATCCAAAACTCCTAACTGATGAAGGCCACAAGCCAGAAACTAGTCTGGGAATAATGAATGAGTAGGCACTAGATAGGGATTTTATGCACAAGCCTTCTGGCATCCATTGATTACTCTGGTTGCCACTACTGTATGAAAAGTGTTGCCTGTTTTTATATTCTGTTTGCTTTTATATATATTTAAACTCATTTTACTCTCTATACTAGTTCATCATCTCTCCAACTTCCTATTTTTTTATTAATGAATATCCATTCTTTTATTACATTCTTTCCCACTATAATACTCAACAATTCTTTTAATGCAATCACCCCACCTTTCATACAAAAATACTGACATAAACTTTGTATCCAAATATTCTGCATACCATATTATCTTTCTCACCAATCTTGTTGCCTGTCCTTTATTTGTAATTCATTTAAATACTATTTTGGTTATTCCTTTATTATACATAAATTGCAATCTACAGAAAATTTTCATTTCGCTTTTTATATCTCTCATATAAAAATTTGACCATCTCATTTTCCTTTGAATTGTCTCCTTTGCTGTCCACACATAAACATTTAATATATGTCTTCCTACTTCTCTTCATACTTTTTCTAAGTAGCCTTAACATTCATTTACTCACACATAGCTCATTGTTATCATAAGTTAATCTTGCTACTGCCACTTCCTTTTATACAATTCTTGCTACATCATATTTATTATATGAAAACAGTGTTAATTTCTTTATCAGTCCTCTTTTTTGTTTAATTTATCATTTTTTTCTCTCATTCAAGATGATTCCCAAATAGTTATATATATTCACTACATTTAACTTTACATCCCCCAATAAAAATTTCTTCTCTTCTCTTTCCACAGTATTTATCATCATTACTTTTGATTTTTCTTTACTGAATTATCCCCATCTCTTGACCCACTCTTGCACATGTCTTCAGCATAACTTCCATATCTTCCTACTTCCTGTGTACAAGAATATATCATTAACAAATAAAATATCTGATTATATATATATTCCCTTGCCATTTATTAATGGCATCTCTACCCCTTTTTGTAATCTTTCTATTGCTCTCTTCATTTCTCTCAAATATAATAAAAACAAAATAGGTGATGCCTTAGTCCCACTTCACATTTAACTTTACCTGATTCTATAATCTAATTGATATATATATATATTCTAACCCATTAAATATAATCTCTTTTTATTCTGTAATTATTTATTAGTCTAGTTTGCACTAATTTTTCAGGTTGTTGTTAAGGCAACCAAAAAAATAAAGCAACATATCCATTAATTTTCCAATATGATCTAAAATACTTTTCATATAATACAATTGTACATTCAATTCTCTTAAGCCATGCCACCATTGTAATAACAACAATAATTGATCACTTATTAATTTAAAGAATAATTATAATAATATTAATCTCAGGGTTCTTTGTTTCATGTAAGGAAATGCTCGGCGGTATTGTGTTGTCGCATATGACTGGCATTCTGGTCGGCTATAGGAAACATTTATTTTACTTAAATTCAATGTGTCTTCATCTCTCATATCAACTGCTATATTATTTAAAGAGATGATAATTCTATTCAATAATGACGTATAATTTTGAATAACACAGCCTTTTTTTTCCAGAATCTCAATCAGAATAATAAAAAGACAAGGGTGCTTTTTGTGTCCTTCCATCATCCATGACAACACAATCATATAACTAAGATTTATTACTTAGACAATTTAACTAAATGGGAATGGAATAATGTGCAACCAAAGTTAATGGTTTGGGAATAAATTCATTTTTTTTTTTTTTCTTTACACAAAGGTGAATGTTTAGTCTTAAGTTTTCAACTCCATAAATAATTATCATTAAACTAAAATATAATGACATATTCCGATCTGCTTAACTTTATTTATCTGGTATATTAAGTTTTTCAGAATTTGGAATGATTTCGGACTCAAGAAAAGGTTTTGCAAATATTGTGCAAACACTTATATTTAGCATATAAAAACAAAAAAATGAATTTACAACAAATTTTAACAAGACTATAATTTATTATTATCACAAAAAAAAATATATGAACATTTATTCAATAATCCCATAGTAATACAAAAATATAAAATATAACTGACATTAATCTGTATACTCTTTTGGTTATGGACTAGAGGTTACTACTTCTCCTGTATGCAATCATATGGATTGATTAACTAAAAGTACATTTCATTACAAATACATTGTTTATTAAATTTTGGTAACCTTGTAGAAGCTTTTATTCAAAATTATTGACTAACTATTTTTTTTTTTTTAAATGATTAATCCAATCATATGCAATACGCAAAATATTAAATTTATTTCTAATACATTTACTTTATTTATGGTCTTTAATGGGATAACCTATTCTAATTATAGGCCAGTTATCAGAAGTTACACTTACCATCTTACATTTAACTTAATGCTAACTTAAGTTACGATACAAATTTTATTCATACGTATAATTTTAAATATGAGTATTATTTAATTACTAACCAGAATTAAATATTGCATTTGAATATTCCCTCAGTAAATAAGCGTTTTAAATTACGCAATTTTAATTACTTTCTCCATTGATTTACTTGTCAAATACTAGCAATATTTAGCAGCACAATAGAGATATTGATCTTAGTTACTAACGCACTATTTATACTAAAGTGGATCTTGAGGAACTAACACCTCCAATATAACCTTTATCTTGCCCGAACTTTCAAAATTAAGCACAATAATCAACACCTTCCATGGTGGAGCTATCTTTATTTTCACATGAGGAATATGGAATAACCACGAAGGTCTGTAGAGTAATCTACTACATTAAAATATTTTGGTGGTTTCTTGCCTCTTACTTGGGCATACAACGAACACACACCAAATACAATCCTCTCCTGGGATTTAAACGAATGAAGCATACTAAATGCTAGATAAATTCTTGATCATCCTATCTATGAGAATCGATCACTTGGGCTATAAACATACCCGAACATTATATTTAAAATCTTCCTCTCATGGAAAACAAAGCTTTTGGGGAGATCATTTTTCATCCCACAAAATAAATACATTATAATTATTACCTATGCGAATATTAGCATATACCAATGCTATATCTGGGCAGGATAAGTAAATACACTGATTATAATAAACTTATGTTACCGTGTATACTTTGATCAACATCTGAAATCAATGGACATCATAGAATAAAAGTATAATAATTTAATTTTAATAAAGGAACATTCAAAAATAGTTGGTAGCATACTATCTTAAACTAAATAAAGTGGATGTGTTATTTAAGAATAATTAGGAATAAATTCCTCAATTAATACAGTATAAATTCGTTTCAAAACTTTAATAAGAAATATTTTGTTATAGCATTTTTTTTTTTTTTAGTTACTTCTGATAATTTTCAATATTTATTTTACCCCTTAAATATCTAAATATTTTTCTTTTACGTATCTAACATACAAAATTTCTACCTATTATTAAAACATATTTTATAGATTTTTTTCTTTCGTGTTAAATATCAACTTAACCTATAATAATTATATTAAAACATACCTTTGTCATTACAAGGCTATTAAATATCACTTGACCATACAGACTTTAACCTATGTGATATAACAAAAAAATACATATCATTTATAACTTAGTTTTAAACAATCATTAATTAACAAGTGCATACTCTCTCATTAGAAAATGTTTTTCTGTTGAGCAATTGGTCCAGGTGAAGAATTTTATCTAGTCGTATTTCATGAAGCAAGTTTAAAAAACAATAAACGCATGGTATTATTTCCTTTAAATAAAAGTTTTCTCTTATTTTGTGCGTTTAATAAATTAGGTAAAGAAAAATATAGCAGAATTGAAGATTAATTCTTACTTGAATTAAACTGCTACAATTTTGGGATCCAAAGAAAATAAAATATACATATTCTAACATAATGAACAGTTGACAATAGACAATAAACGTACACAATTCTTTTTTTTTTTTTTTATTATTGACGATACGTACAATTCATATTAGCTAGCTTACTTATGGACGGAAATGCGCAATTTTTCCGAGAGATTATTCTGATAATAACTGCAGCTGATTTACATGTATAGGAAATTTTAATAAATCCAACTGATGTGTAATATAATATATTATTTATTTTTATCATTAAGTCACTAAGATATTTGGTTTTGTTCATACTTTAGGAATTATAAATTTTTTAACGGTAACTTCTCCGTAAGAATGCCCCTATATAACTCTTCCTATATTTACTCTGAGAAAGTTTATATTTTTTTCCAAAAAAAAATATACAGGTGCATAATTTAATCTTATTTATCATTATTATTATTTCCAGACAATACTTGGTGAATAAAACATATTTTAACGTATGTAACTACATTACTTGTAAAGGCAGACAATATTGAGAAAGAGTGGGAAAATGTTTCTAGTTGATTTTCCTTGGTTTCAAATATTTCTTTCAATTATTATTTTATTTTTCTCTTTCTATACCAAGAAAATATCAATGAATGACATAAAGTTAATAAATAATTAATTTTTTTCTTGGAAATCACTTCTTTTCCTAAATTTAGATATAATATAATTTTTCGTGACTCTTTTAGTTACATCTGTCATTTTTGAACTTTAGCGTGAGACAATAAATTTTTAAGTATAAAAGGTCTTTAAATAGGTAGATGGCACAGGAAATCAGGACATCTTATCAAAAAATTTTAGCCACACATTATATTATTAAAATTTTACTTTGATTACATTTATTTCTGCAAAATAAAATGAAAAAAATTGAGTTACCAAATTTCAGCACTGTTCCTTCCTTGAAAACTAAAAGCAGACTATATATATATATATTTTTTACTTTAGCGACCTCTTACAGAAAAATAATCATTTGATTATAACATAAACAAAAGAAAGGAAAAACTTATTACAATCATATAGTTTTCAGTATTATCTAAATAGATTACAAAGTGATTTGACAATATAAAAAAATAATAATACATTAAATTAACAATCAGTGATGTATAATTCTTTAAACATTATTTTTTTTTTTTTTACAAAAAGAAATTACCAGAAGTTATTGTGCTTTATGATAAGACATTCATCCACTCTCCCCTCTACCCATCCAAAATCAATTACTGTTTATGATATTTGTTTTTATACTATATTAATTTGCTTTAATTATTAATATCTTAATTAAATTATTCATGTTCTTTTTAAAAATGATATTGCATTACTAAATCTATTAGTTATTCACCCAAAACATGCCAAAGTGAGTGAATAGCATACTTTATTAATCAATTATTACTATGGTTATTTTATCTTTTTATTTCTTTAAAGAATAGCATTGTTTTCCTGCAGAAATAATGCCAAGTAAACCAAGTGTCAATAACACTAGGTTACAATATATATAGTAATTATTTTTATACAATCTCTTAATGAATAGCCATTAAGCTCCATTCATTCCCAAATTTACTAAACTTACTCATAATCTATTTCTATTTACTCGATCATATGCCTTCTCTATATCTATAAAGATCATATATAACTATCTATCTGTATTCCTGCTCATATCTATAAGTTGGGTGACTATAAATAAACTATCTCCTAGATACCTATCTGATAGAAAACCTCCTTGAATTTCTCCCACTATATTATTTTCTTTCATCCACTTTGCGACCCTTCCAGCCATTACACATACAAAAACGTTATATAACATTGATGTTACCACTATTGGTCTATAATTGTTTAACTTTCTATGATTCTTACCCTTTCCTTTAAATAGTAGCCTTACTTGGGGATTATTCTAACTATCTGGAAATTTTCTCTTCTGTGCCATCTTATTAAAACATAACAATAGGCTTAATTTTGCCCCATGTTCTAAATTCATTATCATCTCTGCTGCCCACCCATCTAAACCTTTTCTTTCCTGCCTCATTCAATTCATTTTCTATAAACCTAATATTTCCATTACTATATGCTTTCATGTTTGTTATTACTCTGTCCTTCACATCTAACATATTTTCTATATCCAATACATAATTATTTAAGATTGTCTAATTTTTTTCTAGAGCTACACTCTATTCCCTTATTATCTAGTAATATTATTTCTTTCTCCCCTACATTCCTTCTTTTAATGTATTTCCTAATTTTTTTGCTCCCATTTCTTCCACTTTTATTAATATCCTCCAACAATTTACTATTTCTCTCTATAATTATCTATTTTAGCCAACTTCTTTTTTTAAAATACTTTTCCCATTTAACATTAACATCTTTTTCACTTCCTTTATTCTTAATAGCACATTTATATTCTCTGCATGCTTTTTTTTCTATCTTTTATACTTTTACTAACTCTCACTTTTCTATTACTTTTATTTTTCTGAATATTAAACTGTATTTGCCACTTTTTTTACTTCACTATACCAATCCTTATATTCATCCCTAACAAACTCTTCCATGATTTCTTCAACTTTTATTGTATATTCTTCTAACTTATTTTTATCATTCATTCTCCATCCACATCTTTCACTATCCCATCTACTTTTATTATTATTTTCCATCGCATTACTAACCATTTCTATTATAAAGAAATTATGATCACTATTACATACTATCTCTTCATTATCAAACACTTTCATTTTCCATATTTTATTCATTCCCTCTTGTGAAATATATTATTTCTAGACCATGTGTATTGTCGCTCATAAATATTTGATAAATTTCCAATGCTCATATTCATTCTCTGACAAAAATTCTTCAAAAACTATGTAAACTTGTTATCTATGTCATCAATTTCTTCAATATGCCCATTCATACCCCCTATAACCATTATTTTCTTCCCCTTTTTTTGAAACTCTGTATATCCTTAATTCTGTATTCATGTATGCTACCATTCTATTCCATTGTAGTTTAACTATCTCCAGTGGCTATATACACTATGGCCACCATCCATTCTTGTCTTCCTAACCTTATCTCAAACCATAAATGTTCTTGACATTTAACAGTATTTAAATATTTTTTTGACATAACTCTTATAACACAACCTTTTTTGTTTTCTTTTCTATTTATACTGTACCATGTCAAGTTTTCCAGTATAGGTTCTTTTTTTCCTCATACATGTGTTTCCACTACTGCTACTATCTCAAGCTCTTTATTTTAAACTAATTCCAGCCACTTTCTGATCTCCTACCACCTTGCATATTCATATATCCAATTTTAACAATTTTTTCTTTCCTAACTACTCTTATAACTTCTTTTGCCCCTTTCTTCTCCATTACATTTGTAAGTAATTTCCTTACTGTTAATTTTACAGACTCAATCCCTCTCCACATCTACATTAATATCCAAATTAGCTACCCTTTGTTTATTTCTTACATCTTGTCCATTTTCTTCTTTTTGATAACACTGCAATTTAACCCCCCCCCTTATAAAAACAATGAGAGCGCCCTCTATTGATCTTTTTGCATACTTCTGGTTTATAATCCATGAAATTATAAATCTCACAGATCTGGTTTTACATGTTTATCATGTGGTACAACATCCTTAAATATTCATAAAATAATGAGAGTAGACCAAAATCTTATTTTATACAAAGCATAAGGAGGAAAATATGAATGTGATATAGGTATTAAATGTGATGTTTTTGTAATAAATTTTATAATGAATTATTTTGCATCATAGATATTGTTTGACTGCATCTTATGGTAAAATCAAACAAATGTTATTATTTTTACTTTTCTCATTCTCAATATAGGGCCTTTGGATCTGTCTTGTGACATATGTAAAAGAAAATATAATTCTTCAAAGTTTTACAATTTTCTGTTTTTGTAAATTTATATATTTTTGTTTTAAAAAATTCTGATTCATATTTTTATCTCAAAGTGCTTATTCTTCATGTGGTGTAGGAGTGGTAAGAGCAGCAGTTTTGAGAGCTGAAAGTACTCTAATAATTTACTAGATGAAGACAATAAAAAAAATCTCAGCTGGATTGATTAAATGAATGATCAGGCTCAATCTATCACTGTAATACCTAAATGTTTTTGATCACCCAAGCAACTGAAAACACTGTTTTTCACACTAGTACTTGAAGCATTGCTGATCGTTGAAGAAGAAACATGTTTAACAATGAGATATTTTACTTTTTTAAAAATTCCACAGTCAATTTTTACCCCCACAATTTATGTTGGGGATTCAATGCTATATGCTTATTGGGTTTATTCCTAATTAATTGTATAATATTGAAAAAATAATGTATGAATGTTATTTAAGAAATAATTTTCACAGTTTATGCTGATCTATATTCAGTCAATGTGCCATCTAAAACTGGATGCTTGTATTTATATCAGGAAATATTTAAAACTATGGATTATTAAGAATGTTGAAAATATTAAATGTGAACATATCATCTACTAAATGAATGAGATGCATTTCTAACGCAGAAAGCATATTGTACTAACCTAAACGAATAATTAACTATTACGAATTGATTGCCCAGACATTGCGCAACATCTACACACCAATGCTGCCTATTACCACATCAATTCTATTTGATTAACCAAAGAAAATTTGTTATTTTTACTGTCTCCAGTTATAATCTTTCCAGGAATTCTTATCTTTGAGTCTCTCACTTGATCATTGTTCTAAATAGAATTTTACTACATCTCAATGAGCCAAACCTAGTGATTTGTTTAATTTCTCCGTAGCCACATATTCAAGGCAGTAATATCTTTTTATAACTTGAATTTGGAAAATAAAGTTTATATTCAACATTTTTTTTTAATGACATAAAAATTTGGCTCAAATTTATTTCTGTAATTGCTTTGAAACTTTGGTTCACTCAAGTTATCTCGTGAAAAACACTTTAACTAAATATTTTTTCGACAACAAAATATAGTTTATAATTTTGTCGACAGAGTGCAGAATATGTCAAAAGCGTTGAAAAAAAATTAAGCAAAATTGTAGTTTTTTAAAAATTAAATAGTAATGATAATAGGAATAACAGATGTTTTATAATATTTACAATTTTTTATAACAATTTTAAAATGAAAAAAAAAAAACTATTTTAAAAATAACTTTACAAATTATTTTAAAAAATCTTAATAATTAGCTTTATATTTGGAAATGATTTTTTTTCCTTTTTTATCTTGAACTTACTAAGAAAAGTTTAACAATTAAATCATTTATGGTAAATTTATCAATTTAATGATGCATTCTAAAACTTCATCAATATTATATATATAAGTATATAAAAAAAGTGTACTTACGATTCTATTGGAATTATTCAAACTGTGGTAATTGGTAGTTGTTATTTTTTTTAATTTTAAAAAATAAAATTTTACTTTTTTGTTAACTCTTATATTCATTAATTGCGCAATAAAATTTATCACTGTGAAATTATTTTAATTGGAAATAGATATTTAAAAGAGAAAATAAAAACTTATGATTTATCGCTGGAGGATATATCTTTTAAATATTGTTATTGCCTGTCAATTGCAGAGGTGAAATTTCAAATTTAAGGCCTGGAAGCGAAATTTGCAATGGGAGCCCTACATTCCACTAAAGATATCAAATAATAATAAAAATAAATTGATTGATTTAAAATTAAACCAATTTCATAATAAAGTAAGAATTTAATATAAGGCATAAATACATTGCACAGGCTTACACTTGCATTTATATATGTTATATATGCGGAATTCGAACTCAGACTTTTACACAACCCGCAATTCTCAGTGCCATCTTATATTACTGACCCACCTGATCACACACATGTTGAAAAGATCCGTATTTCGTGCTAAACCAGCACTCATTAAAAACGAAACCTCTTTAATGATTATGGTTATGTTGCATCAAAAAAATGTTTTTTTTAATTACTAGTAAAAAAAATTATGAAATATATTATTAACTAAGTCATAAGCATAGTCCACATCTTTTGAAAAAGTCACTATTTACATTTATTACTACAACATTGCCTTGTAAGGTTTAGTATCGTAGTAAGATTACAGACCGAAGAGCAAAACGTTTCTGAATTAAATCTTGTCTATTCTGGAGCTAAGTGTCACATGATCTTCAAGCACCAAGCAACTAATCAGTCATTTATTTATTTTATAACAACATTAATACAGACAGAATGTCATTAATTTGAATACCTATTATTCAAAACCTATTATCCAGACAAAATTTAAGTTATCTTTATGTTTTAATAAATAAATTTGTTACAATTACAGATAAAAAGTTTAAAAAATCCAATAAATACATATAAATTAATACTCCTAATGTTAGGAATTACAAGAAAAGATCACAAACACAATATATGGTTAAAAGAACAAACGTGTTACTGACAACATGGAAAGAATTAAAAAACTGAAGTGGAGTTGGGCTGATGATAATAGATGGACAATTAAAATCTTAAACTGGATTCCAAGAGATTGTAAAAGACTGAGAAAGACCATATGTGAGATGGATTGATAACGTGAAGAAGTGTGCTGGAATAATGTGAAGAGAGGCTAGGGACTGAAGAAACTGGACTAAATTTGGAGAGACCTTCATTCTGCAGTGGTTGAAAATTATATATATGGTAAACAAACCTAATGGGACACTCATACGTTCATTCAAATGTGGGTTTAGATACAAAAACTATTTCAGTTATTAGTTTTTCCCCTGTGCTTGCCTATAAAAATGTAAAATTATATTATTTTAAAGATCTAAATTTTTATTTATCATAAAATATTTTCCAATATCAGTTACCCCCCCCCCATATGTCATAGCATCGGCCGGGAAGCGAACCTGCAACCCAGGCAACTGCTAGTAAGGCAGTCACGCTGACCTCTCGACCACCAATGCTTGACATCAGTTACAACTTTTTAAATATAAAATAATTAACAGTTATTTATCGAAATTGTTTATCTATTAAATCAACTGTGACTTTTATCTACTGTAATTTTAAACTTGTCAGCTGCTTTCATTTCTTCAATGATCATAAGATTTCTGCCAATTGATTCAATTCACATCTGTTAGTTGGTTGGCAATTGTCATTTTGTTCATAGTTAATTACTAATCATTTTAAGGCAAGCAAATTGATATTATAAAGTATCACTAATATATACATTGTATATTGCTGGACGTTTTTTTTTTGGCCAATAGTAGATTTCTCTTATCTATGTATCTACACTTATGTAAATTAGTTTAAATTAGAGACAATCTGTATGCTACTGCATTTATCTATAAATAGTAAGTTTTTTTTCTTTTCTTCTTGTTTTATATGTACATAAATTGACTTCATGTATAAATTGTCTTAAAAAAATATTTTGATTCATGGTTTAATAATTTTCTAGTTTATGGTTTTCATCAGAGATAAGCTTTGGATATATGTTGTCAGTTTAAGCTGACAACTTGACAGTAAAACAAAAAAATAAAAC
The DNA here is from genome assembly GCA_028023455.1 of Epiperipatus broadwayi. Lineage (NCBI taxonomy): Eukaryota > Metazoa > Onychophora > Udeonychophora > Euonychophora > Peripatidae > Epiperipatus > Epiperipatus broadwayi. The sequence continues at coordinate 22,947 of JAQFVV010000711.1, read as the reverse complement.
ATAGATATTAGAGTAAAGATGCTCCTGAAGCCATAATCTAAAAACTAGTCTGGGATATTGAATAGATCAGCATAGTGGAGAGAAAAAAGAATTTGCTACTGATGTATCATATATCTAAAAAACATAATGGATGGGATCTAAGTAAAGTACAAGTATTATATTACATGGTCACCATTCTTTATGTTTACACAAGCTGTTTTTCACAGAGGCAAAACTCCATACAGTAGCACCACTCAGGGGAAGCCAGAATAATAAATGGATGCATAAAAATCCCTATAAGATCTAGGTGCAGTGCTCTCAGATTCAAGGCTCCTCACTGATGAAAGCCACAAGCTAGAAACTAGTCTGGGGATATTGGATGAGTAGGCATTAGATAGGGATTTTATGCACAAACCTTCTTGCATCCATTGATTAATCTGGCTTGCACTGTGTGCCACTACTGTCTGGAGAGTTTTGCCTCTGTGTAAAGTATAAGTAAATATTAAATTATAAAATACATATAAATAATTTAAAATAAGCCCACTAAAATCAATATTACAGATGGGAAATAAGAGAAACAAAGTGATAGCAATTATATATAAATGTGGTCAAAAGAAAACCAATTGAGCTTGGAAAAATGAAGATTAAAATCAATATTGATAACTCTTGGAGGTAATATAATTAGTTATTTTGAGTACTAAGAGAGAAAGCATAATCAACAACTGGTTTATAGGATTGGAAAAGCAAAGATATCAGATTCAAACAGATTGGATGTATTTAGTAGGAGCATATATTAATATATTATATGGTTGTGAAGCATAGTGATGATGAAACATTTAATAAAATTAATTTGGAATTGTATAAAACAAAATACAAAAAAGTTACTAAAAAGCGACTGATAATAAAAGGTTTTCAGGGAAGTTTAGTGAAGAACAAGTATTTGGCCATTCGCTTGAAAACTGTAGACCTTTTTATTATTATTATTATTATTGTCCAAAGCATAATCCCATAGATTATAATTACATGACATTCAAAAATGGGGTGGAAATTTTTGCACTTTGTTTTTTTGTATTGTAAAAAAATCAGTGAAAACAGTATCTTATACATTCAGATGCTATGACCAATTTTTTTTGATGATGATGATGGAAAATTTTAACATTTTAAAATTAATATTTTTTAGATTATATTTAATATCGTGATTATTGATTAAGCATGTTTCAAATTAATACTTAATATTTTAAGTTAAATTAAGAAATTAATCACATTTCTTTCCTATTTTTTCTTATCTGCATCTAAGATCAGAGTAATGCAGTTCAGAAATTTTTGATAACTAAAGAAGATCAAAACTAACTTTGATAACGCTAACAGGTTAAATGCCCATTGATTTTATATATCATTAATCATCAAAATTATTCTACTTTACAAGGATTTTATCATATCATCAATAAAAGTCATTCCACTATGTACATTTTATTAAAACTCATGCAGATAGAATCACAAGAGTAAATTCAATTTTTTCTGAATTCAATTTTTTAGATATATTTTTTGTTAGATTATTTTATATTAAAAAAAAAATTTATAAAGATTATTTTTCTATTTATTATAAGAAGAAAAGATTTAAAGATAGGTATATATATTTTCAAAATATTACTTTAATATACACATATATTGCTCTGAGCAGTTGAATACAATGACAGAGCTAAGATCAAAACTGAAACTGTCATTTATGACACTCAAACATCAATAACCTCCTAAGTAAATAATCATACAATTTGTTTTATATCTTATAAAAAGTGAGTGTAGTGGTAGAATGATATATCAAAGAATTAAAAGTACTTCAATGTTACATTTATATATATATATATATATATATATAATTAAAATTACCCCAAATCCAAAATTCAACTAGACCAGCATAAAAATAATATTAAAACACAACCAAAGGTTTCACTGCTGCAAGCAGACTTCTAAAGTGTAAAGAACTACAAAAACTATACCATATATATAATATTAACCATTACCCACAAATCTATTCACTTCCCATCCACCCTTAATATTAAAAGAACTCTTAAATAAATTAATTGCTTCAGAATAATAAATTTTCAATAATAAAGATTCTTTAATTGTTCTTTTGATTTCATTTCTCTCAAAGAAGACAATCTTAGCTTCATCAAAATTAATAGTGTGGCCTGTATTTTTTTCATGGACATACAAAGCAGAACTAAGATATCTATTTTTAACTCTACTTTTATGAACCTTTATCCTTTCATTTAAACTCAAACTACTCTGACCTATGTATACTTCTTACAAAATAAACAAGGGATAAAATCTACTACACCAGGAATAGTCTTTCTATCAAAAATTTCTTTTGTATTATTTAATTATTCTGAAGCAATTAATTTATTTAAGAGTTCTTTTAATACTAAGGGTGGACAGGAAGTGAATGGATTTGTGGGTAATGGTTAATATTATATATATGGTATAGTTTTTGTAGTTCTTTACACTTGAGAAGTCTGCTTGTAGCAGTGAAAACTTTTGGTTGTGTTTTAATATTATTTTTACATTGGTCTAGTTGAATTTTGGATTTGGGGTAATTTTAATTATATATTGACTAGTTTAGCTTTATGCTTATAATGTTTATATATATATATCTGTGTATATATAAATTATAATCAGCATAGCTTTATGCTTATAATGTTTATATATATATATCTGTGTGTGTGTAAAATAATCAGCATGTTAATAGCTCTAAACAAGCTTTATTGATTAATGCCACAAGTGAAAGCATTTAAAATCTCTATCTAGAAGTATCCCCATTCCCAAACCAGTATTGAGCTAATGGCTCTCTTCAGTGAGATGCTAGGATATTTGGACACTAGATCTAAAATACCAACTCAAGGCCAGTATTTATCTAATACTTATCTATTAACTAAAAAAATCTGACACTTTCAGACACCCTATATGTATTCAAATTCTGATATCTAACTTAAATAGCTATATGGGTCTGAGTACACTTCAACTACACCATATATTAATAGCTTTAGCAATATAACATTGCCAAAGCCTCAAAATTTTGCCAAATTATAATAAATAGGAAATCAAGTCATACATCATGTGACTTAATTTAATAAACTTGTATTACAAATGTAAAATAATGAGTGTGCTAATAACTCTAAATAAACTTTATTGATAAATGTGCAAGAGAAAGCATGTAAAATCTCTGTCTAGAAATATCTGTATCTGCAAACCAGTTTCAAGATAATGGTTCTATTCAGTGAGATGCTAGGATATTCAAACACTAGATTTAAAATATCAATTCCAGGCCAGCACTTATCTAATACTTAAGTATTATTTTACTTTTGTAATACAAGCTTATTAAATTGTCATGTGATGTATGACTTGATTTCCTTATTATTATAATTTGGCTTTTGAGGCTTTGGTGATGTTACATTGCTAATGCTATTAATATATGGTGTAGCTGAAGTGAGCTGAGATTCATATAGCTATTTAAGCTAGATAGCTGGATTTGATGATATATAGTTGTCTGAAAATTTCAGATTTTCTACTTAATAGTTAAGTATTAGATAAGTGCTACTTGAGTTGGTATTTTAGATCTAGTGTCTGAATGTCTTAGCATTTCACTGAGGAGAGCTATCTGTTCGAAACCGGTTTGGGGATGGGGATATTTTTTGATAGAGATTTTAAATGCTTTCTCTTGCAGCATTTATCATAATGTTTGTTTAGAACTATTAGCAACCTCATTATTTTACATTTGTAATACAGGCTTATTAAATTACTTCATGTGATGTATGACTTGATCTCCTTATTGTATTTATATGTATTAATCTTGAATTTTGAATATATGATGAGGAGAGCAATTGGAATGAAGACAAATGTGGAATCACAATTGCCATAAGCAATATTTTCTTTCTTACATACATTGATGATATCACATTCATGATAACACATAGAGGAGACCTCATTACTCTTACTAGAAAAGTTGAAAAAACAGTGAAAAATAAAATTGCGGATAAATATTTTTTAAAAAAGGTAAGTATTGTGGTAACATATAGAAGAAAATTTTCAAAACTTATAATGAAAGCATAGAAAGTTATTGGCAATTTTGGTCCTTGATGCACTCACCTATCACTATAGCTCCAGAAGCCAATAGATTAATCACGGATTACCCCAGGACAGAATGGCAATTTAATGCTTATGGCAAATTCCTTAAGGCCATTACTATATATATATATACAAAAACAGAAAAGATCACATTTATTTTAATGCTGTTTTTAAAGTAATGTGCTTCTTTAAAATTTTTGTAATGAATTACGTCTTTTTAATTCTATCAAAAATGTTATTTGCTCCACAATTCAAGTGCACTTTTTTTTTCCAGAAAAAAAAAGAAAAGTGCACAAGATTTGAGGAGCAGGCTATTTTGACATTCTAGACAAAGAAATAGAATTGTGGCATATAGTTTGGTAATGACTTAATTAAAAAAGATTAACACATTTATGGTCTTAATTAGATTGCACAACACACAATTCTAAATTTATTTGCTTACCAATTATATTAATGCATTTGCAGCATGAATTTTAACTATTTTATGTGCGTGCGCACGCATGTGTGTATATATATAATAAAGCAAAATTATTAGCGATGAAGATGATAATTCTCTCACTGATAAGTATAACATAAAATTTAATCAAAATAATAGAAATATTTAAAGAAGTTGTAGTTAATTAATTTTTTTATATTTGTGTGTGGATATATAACCTATTCTTTAGGAATATAGCTGTGTATTTTTGATAATTTATTAATTTATAATTAAAAAATTAGGAAAACTTAATGATTATTTGTTATAATTGATAAACCAGGCAAGATAATTAAAGTCAAATTTTTTTATTATTTAAAAATAATTATAAAAAATACTTGAAAGACAATAAAATTTTAAAAAGATATCTTAAGAGTTTATAAATAGAGCTATCAGTTGAATTCAGTCACCTTGTATTAATAATTTTCTTTTAGGAGTAGAGACATGACAGTAGTATAAAACTTGGAAACATATAATATAAGGATCATAAGCTATGGGAGGGAGGGAAAATAGTGATTGGTTGGAAAAACCTTCCAATCAAACACAATGCTAATAAACTCTCTATTACCTGCTAATCAACTCTACCATAGGAATGTCTGAGTTTTCTATTAAATTACATTCCAAACAATTTGTTTTATTTCACTTAGCATCTGCTTTCATCTGAATAATCCCTAAATTTATTCTTTTGTAAATCAAGGCTAATCTGAGAGAGGTAAACAAGATTTTAAATATTATACCACTAAAACATCATATGATCACCATTACCTAGACTTACACAAGCTGGTAAAAGAATAGTGAACTCTCCATATAGTAGTGTCACCCAGTGTAAATCATAATAATCAATGGTTTGTTCATGATTACTTATATAATATCACCAGATTAGTTTCTAGTAGGCATTAGATAAGACTTTTATGCACAAACTTTCTAGCATCCATTGAATATTGTGGCATATACTGGATGGCATTACTGTATTGGGAGTTGAGGTTCAAAGTCTTGACTAGTGTGCAAGTTTGTAAATAACTAATATTAAGCCATAATATTTAAGCCATTAGTTTAGTTATATAATGAGTGTCATAAAATATGTTATATTGCTATGCATCTGAAGTGAATCTTATCGAAAAAAATTGCCAAGAATTGTGAAACATAATTGTGTTTTGAGCATATCGATATTGCTGTTATGTCTATTACAAATATTTTGCAAAGCTAACTATTGAAACTTCTGATTAATTAAAATTGAAGACATTTTTGATTGAATTCTTTTTTTAAAGAAATATTCATGTTTTCATTATTTGAAAAGAAAATCTTTATATTTTTATATTTCTTTGTTTAATAATTTTTGGATTGTAACAATATAATTAAAAACCATGAATTTCATTAAATACATATAGTATATACAAATGTGCAGTGTTGTATATATTTTAGCCATATTAATAATGAATATATATTTGAAACCCCCATCTTATATCGTAATTTTTTTTACATGAAATTCGTCCTCAGAGTTAAATTATAAAAGTATCTGCATCCATTAGAGCACAGGATCAACTTGAGCCCCAACTTTGATCCACTCAACATCAAAGTAGTTTGCATTGAGTGCAATGCTTGGAAGAAAAAATACAAATAGGCATGGTTTATCGCAAAAACATCCATGTTATAGATAAAAAAGTCTCTTGTGTTATATTATCATGCCAGTGACAAACTTGCATACCAATTAACCTATAAGTTCTGTTTTCTACATACTTATATTAGTGCTATGAATTTAACTAGCCTGGTCACAAACAGTGCTGACCTTCAAATTCAATATTTCCAAATTTAAATATCCCAAGTTTTATTGCTATGCTAGAATGATCACTGGTCAAGTCAATAACACCTTAAAAAGAGAGCGTAATATCAGTAGAATTGTTGTGTATTTATTAACCAACTTCCTATTACTAATAGTTAAATGTATTTAAAAAAGTTTAAATGAAATTTGAATTTTTTTTTCTAAAGACATTTACCAATTAATAGAAGTAGTCCAACCTATAATTTCAAGCAAAATGCCATCATCCTCCATTTAAGAACTAAAATAAATACTACTGCAAAAATAAAAGACAAAGCCTTATATTCCATTATATGCAAATATAGTAATGTTTAGTTAACCATCAATATTTACCTAATTATTTTATATTATTTTGGAACAATCATGTCAATGTAAAAATAACTACGTATCCATTTATCAGGAACATTGGATGTCAACCTAGATTACTAACTGTACAACTGACTATCTGTAGTGTAACGGAATATAAGCCGTTACATTATTTTAAAATGAAAATAAAAAGATCGTAAATAAAATTTGATTTATTAAAAAGAAAAAAACTTAAAAAACTGAAAATTAAAAGTTGTTTAATATATATAGATCGCATGATGGACAACTTTAAAAACTATTTTAAAAAATAAAAATATTTGAAAGTATTTTTTTTTTGTTGTAAAAAAAGTAAGAATATAATAAAGATTGATTTGTTAAAAATAGAAATAATGTTGATTTCTATAATCTTAGAAAATGGAAATGATTGTCTTATTAATTAAATGATTGTTCAAAAGCAAACTAGCCCAAGAGGCATTTAAAATAAATTAAAGGGTCAGATAAGAGAGTACAAAGAAATTAAATGACCAATGCAAACACCAGAAATGTCAGCACGGACCGTAATTGAAACACCAGAGGATTAGTGACGTCTTGCCGGTTGAATCCAAAGATTGGATGATAAGAGATTAATAAAAATATAAAAGCCAAATTATTATAATAATTGTTATCTGAGAGCTGACTATGAATATGTCGTTATAAGTAGCTATATTGCAGATTTTCACTATGTGGAAGTCTGCAATAAAATTAAATTTTTCGGACAACCAGCTGAGACCTCCCTATGACAGTTAGGGACCAAAAAGGAATGGCAAGTGGTGGCTTCGTTTTTAAAAAGGAAGAACAAACAATCTATATAAGTGATCACGAAGATGGACCTCAGAATCTGTAAAGTATAAACTTTTGCCAATTGAACTTTCTTTTAAATAATTACCGTATAACGTCAATAAGTAATCAATTCAAAAAAAAAAAAAAAAGTAATATAAATGAATGTACTCTTATCTGACCAAGAATAGAACTCTAAATCAATTATAAATAATTGTTTTTATATACGTTTGCTATTTCAATCATTTCCATTTTTTTTATTTAATTATTTATGTTTGTGTTTAACTAGATTATTTATTTCTATCTGTTAAATAAAATGTATTAAATTAAAGTTGGGTGTAGATAGTTGCATGGATAAAGAGTAATAACTGTTTAAATTCGTTTATGTTTAATTTAAGGGATTTTAGTTTCAGGCTATTTGTTTCGTAGTTAGGGCAATGCTTGTGGAAGGATATATGGGTGTTAATATTAATGTAATGTGAAGCGTGTTTAGCATACAGGGCAACGTGCCCAACTGAATGCATGATTCCAAAGAGGCAGTCATATCGTTGAGATGGTGGCAGATGTATTTCCTGCGCCATTGACCCCTTCTAGCTCTATGGACAGGGATTTATAAGACGGCAGAAAGACCGCTTTCCCCCATACGTAGCACTCTTTAAAATAAAAAAAATTATATACATGATTCCTTAGTCTAACAGATGCCCTTTCCTGATCTAGACACGGATCATTTCCTTCAAATAATATCACGCCGTCAGATGCCCATACCTGTCGGCGTGGTTTTATGCTAGCATCTTCATATTGCATTAGTTGCAAATATATATCTGGAAGTTGACATTGGGTTGGCTACGAACTTTTAGTCTGGGATTGAATGAATGTTTTGATAAGTTTTAAGTGGAAAAAAAAATTTATGTAGACTATCTATGCTCATCATGCTAAAGTAAAAATATAATTTAAATATCCATCTGTACGATCTATTTAAAATTTGAGTTTAAATGTAAAAAAAATATTAATGTTAAAACCTAAAAATAAATTTATTCCTCAATTTTAAATGTGCGTTAATAAAAATCTATTTGTGTGTTAATTACTGGCAGTGGCTTCTTTTATTTTATTGTTTTAAATATTAATGTTTAGATCTCTGCTACTCTATGAGCTAGTGACATTGGGCAAACGGTCAGAATAATATATATAAGAAAATTTTTTGAATCTTAACTTACGTATCTGCCTACTATATAAATTTGTCTAGGTTCAAATGCCTAGATGGCGCCCGGGTAGTGCGGATACGTTTAAGGCTTCTTCATTGACCGTTAAAGTAGTTAATTTAATAACGGAATGATATATTTAAATGGTAAAGCTTGTTAAACTTGGCGATTCGATGTTATATGATCTCCCAATTAGCTAATAAACTATTTGCCATTTTTTTTTATAAAATCACTGCAAGTAAAAAAATTATAATATTGTTTGCAAATTCTTATCTATTTGAAACAAAATTATAAATACAATTCATATTTGAACTCTCTCTTAATCACTAGCAGGCGATGACAGTTCGTTGACAACAAATGGATACATTTAAAAGTTTTAATAATTTCATTTTTGGTAATAATTTTAGACTGTAATTGAAATTTAACAAGAAAAAACAATAGAAAAGACAAATTTCCAATTATTTTTACAAATTCTTTTTTTTTTTTTTTTGTTATTAAAAAGTATAAAATTATTCCTAATATTACAATTGCAGTGGATTTTAATATCAAACATCAAATTAGATTTCAGCTATCTATCGCATTAATTTGTAAAAACGGCAAATGAACCATGATTCAATATTTTGAAATTTGGATTTCTTATATATTTAAAAGATAGAGAAAAAAACATTAAAGAATATTAAATGTTGAAGAATACATATATTGAACAGCTATCTGACCTATTCCATGTTAGAGCAAAACCTGTAAATTATAATGGCGTTCATAAATGCAACATACCGTTCTCACAAAACTTCTAATGACATTTGAGGATCAAATTGGCAGAACAGTAGTTCCACCTCAATTAGTCAGAAGGAGTAGTTTTTGTTTTAGGGTTTTTTTTAAAAAATTTAATCGGAAATCAATCCTGAAATGTTTTATTAGTTAAACTACTATCCATAGTAGCTATAATGGAATTAAATTAACTGAAAGTAGATGCAATTCAAAGCAAATTGCCTGACAAAGTAAAATATAAAATATTAGATGTCAGAAGTTAATATAGATTTGAGGTCACATGATTTGTTTGCTATTCATGACTTTCAAAAATACGTTAATATCCAACACAACGCTATATATATATCAAATCAAAAACTACCCCAAATTCAAAATTAAAACAGACCAGCATAAAAATAATATTAAAACACAACCTAAGGTTTCACTGCTACAAGCAAACCTTAGGTTGTGTTTTAATATTATTTTTATGCAAAATTAAAACAGACCAGCATAAAAATAATATTAAAACACAACCTAAGGTTTCACTGCTACAAGCAAACCTTAGGTTGTGTTTTAATATTATTTTTATGCTGGTCTGTTTTAATTTTGGATTTGGGGTAGTTTTGATTTTATATTGACTAGTTTAGCTTTATGCTTGTAATGTTTATATATATGTAAAATAAATAAAATATCCGTTAATTAAAAACAATATTGTAATTATAATTGAAATAATATTTTTAACGGTTTACAAACAATTACAAACAATCCATAAATCCGCAGAAGTACTTTCGGTTACTTTCTAACCTGCCTCAACTGCCATTAAATTCAAAAAACCAAAAGCGGAAGCAAACGTCATCAATTCAAATTCCACGAATCTCGTATTTTAATGTTAGAAGCTTGCCGATTTATTAAATGCGCTTTATTCCTGTTTATAAAAATTGCCTCTTTAATTTTTCTTTTACTATGGTTTCTCTCTTCATGAAGAATTTTCACATTTTCAAAACTAAATTTAAATTTATATTTACATGTTTTTTCGTGATCAAAGAAAACTGAAGGAGATATTAAATCACCATTATTTTTATTTTTTACATGCTTATATAACAATTGGTAAACTTTTACAAGACTTTTTAGGATTTGGGGAAAATACTATTGCTTCATCGTTTGACTTTGTAAATAGTATTAAAAATTTAATGATTGATGAAAATGATGTTATTGCTTCATTGGATGTTACAGAAATGTATGGATCTATTGATAGAATGAATTCCATAAAAATAATTGAACATGCATTAAAAAATAAAAATATTTGTAAATATATGATAAAATTTATCATTGATTCTTTAAAATTTTTTAATGATAACATTGTTGCATCTTTTGAAGGTCAATATTATAAAATGACTAAAGGTTGGCCTATGGGGTTGCCAGTAGTTGCACAAGTTTGCAATTTCGTTTTATCTACATATGAGAGTAGTATTTTAAATATGTGTATTTTTGGAGATATTAAAATTTACAAAAGATATGTGGATGATGTTTTTGTTTGTGGAAATACTAATAGTATAAATTTGCTTATAAAGGAATTAAATAAGTTGAATGGCTTGAAATGGACTATTGAAAGAGAACAGGACAATAAGATTAACTATTTCGATTTAATGATCACAAGAGATAACAGTATATTAAATTATAAACTAATAATTAAGCCACTGCAAAAAAGAGGATATATAAATTGTAAATCAAAAGTACCAATGATGCATAAGATGGCAAGTTTTAAATCTTTTTTGTTTCGGAATGAAAAATTATGTCGTTACCAAAGTGATAAACTGAAAAATATTGAGATATTTGCCAAGGAATTGCTTGATGTTGGTTATAAAATGAAACAAATAAACAATGCTTTATGTCAATTTAAAAAAAATTATTATAATTTAAAAGAAATGAAGATTAATAGTAAAAAATGGATATCTATTCCATTTATTTCAAATCCACAAGTAAAATTTTTTAAGGATTTATATAGGAATGTGTTTAACGTTTCATTCTATGTTCCAAACAATATTAATAAATTAATCAATAATTCTAAGGATGTCATACCTGTCAAACAAAAAAGTAATGCCATATATCAAATTTTTTGTGATTGTATGCTATCATATATAGGTGAATCTAGGTGCAGTATTGAAAAAAGATTGAAGGAACATGAATTGTTATATAAGCATGTTAAAAATAAAAATAATGGTGATTTAATATCTCCTTCAGTTTTCTTTGATCACGAAAAAACATGTAAATATAAATTTAAATTTAGTTTTGAAAATGTGAAAATTCTTCATGAAGAGAGAAACCATAGTAAAAGAAAAATGAAAGAGGCAATTTTTATAAACAGGAATAAAGCACATGTAATAAATTGGCAAGCTTCTAACACTAAAATATGAGATTCGTGGAATTTGAATTGATGACATTTGCTTCCGCTTTTGATTTTTTGAATTTAATGGCAGTTGAGGCAGGTTAGAAAGTAACCGAAAGTACTTCTGCGGATTTAAGGATTGTTTGTAATTGTTTGTAAACTGTTAAAAATATTATTTCAATTATAATTATATATATATATATATAATCAATGTAATATATAGCGTTCTTTTAAGCTTACACTTTCACGTGACCCTCAACTCTCCACACTATCTCATACCACTGATACACTTGTCCACATATAGGTTCAAAAGATAAATAATCACCAATATATGTATTTTGTGCTAAACCAGCACTCATCAGTTGGTCCAGATTATCATCTCCACACATACATAATGGACAGGCTTCAATCCCCTCCACCTTCCAACTCTTCAGCCATCTATCCTATTGAAAATCTGATGATAGCCCATCACACTTAGGTTGACCCATAAGTCACTCTGATCTCTCTTGTACAGGACATAATCCATTTAAGTACATATACAGACTGGGAGGACATTGAAGTTACTGTTTGATCAAGTGTATCAGTGGTATGAGATATTGTGGAGAGTTGAGGGTCATGGGAATGTCTGATCTTAAAAAAACCTTATAAAATACGTTAAGTACCTTATCATAGCGTTGTCCTGATATGTAGTGAAATTATCCTTTTTCATTGATATGACAGAAATCAGCTATCATTTTGTCACCATTTATTGCTATTGTTTGATGTAAATATATATTAATAATAATGCATTAAAAACATAAAAGCATATAGAATAAAACTATAAAAAAAAATACTTTTAAAATACCTTCTTTAATTATCTGCATATCACCTTAACAATGTAAAAGAGTAAAACAGTCTTTTTTTTTTATAAATAACCTACCATGAAAATAATGCATATCCAAGAGTTCTTTATAGAAAAAATGTAAAAAAGAAATAGCACTCACCAGATTTATAATGTTTTAGGTGGTAAGGATTTGAGTGGATTTTCATCCTTATTTTAACTTCTAAACTAAGAATAGCTAAATACCCATTTACCAACGAATGTTATATAGCTGTATGAGAAGGCTGTCAATTACGTATGTGAAAGAAAAATTTCTAAGTACCTTAGCACTCAATCTGGGTTCAAACTCTATGTTGTAAACATCACAATCAGATATGCTAGTTCTACACCATTAGTTCATCCATGAGAGAGTAAAAACTTTTCCAAATTCCTTCATAGAACAGATAATATTGTTGTTTTATAATAACATTTCTAATTGGAATTAATTATAATCATATTATTAAATTGAATTATGAAAATAACTGCTGAAGAGAAAAGGATTATGGATTTAGTTCCAATTAAAGAAAGTGAAACAATACACAATTTGGCACATGATCAGAATAGTTAAGCTCTGCTGCCAAGGTACTTCTCTTGGAAGTCACTCCAGTCATGCAATCAAATAAAACAGGCAAGTAAATCATGTTTTTAATACCCATATCATTCAGAATGTGGATGAGACATCCATAGAAGAAATTTAATATTCCAGAATAAGTCTCTAGGTTACAAAGCCAACACATATAAACATTTGATTATTTAGTAAGAGCAGCATTTGACTCTAGTGTCATCTATAGAAAGAAAAAGAACTAATAATTAGAAGCTAATAGGGCACCTCAATTATCACTCCACATCAATTTCTGAATAACTGCATTATTCAAGTTCTGATACCAAGTCCTCATTAATAATAATGAAAACTAAAAACCAGCCTGGTAATGTAAAATGAAATGCTCTACTAGCAGATGATTACTAATCAGTCTGCTTATAGGTGTCACTAATATAGAGAGCTGTTCTTGCTTATGCATTAGATGCAGATATGTGGATGGTAAAGAAGGCAATTCAAGGAGAAATGGGATGGTCAAATTTTTATATGAGAGATGCAAAAAGCAAAATGAAAATGTTTGGTAGATTGCAATTTATGAATAGTAAGAGAATAGCCAAGTTGGGTTATGAGTAAAGACAGGCAACAAAATGGGTTAGAAAGGTAGTACAGTATGCAGAAGACTTGGATAAAGACTTTTTGTCAATATACTTATACAAAAGGTGGGATGATTGTATTAGGATGATGATTGTTGAGTGTTATAGTGGCAAAGAATGGGATAAAAGAATAGATGCATTAATAAAAAATAGGGAGTTGGAGGGATGGAGATTTAGTATGGAGAGTAAAAAAAGTTTAAATATATATAGAAGTAAACAGAATATTGGGTATGAGATAATTTATATAAGATAAAAGCAAGGAAAGTAGTTTATTGTTAGGGGAGGGGTGTATTTATAACAAAAAAAAAAAAAAAAAAAAGAAAAAAAGAAAGAGATGTGTGAAATAGAAGGAAATGGAAAGAATTAGGCTTTTGTAAATGAATGTAAAAACTTCAAAGGGGGAAAAAAAAAAAGGAGTGGGGGGAGAATAAATGTAAACAAAGTGATTATACAAAAGTGAGTTCTTGGTTTTTATGCTGGATTTGGAAAAAGATAAGGGAGATCTACATATAAAGGTCACAGAGTTGAACTCATCAATCCAACCTCAGGAAGGAGATTTAATCAGATATAAATTTTTGAATCAATTAAGTCCCAATTTAAATATCAAATTTTGTATATTGTAACAAAAAATAAACAGGAAAAGATGGTGATAATAAGAAAAGAGTTATTCTTGGTGTATATGTCATATTCATTAATAAGTGCTATATTTGCATGCAAGAAACAATCAAAAGTTGTATATTTCAAAATCTGTTAAAAAGTCTATTAAAAAGTAATTTTAACAATTCTTTCTCATTGTTTTTAATAGTTTTTAATCCATTATAGTATGAAACACTTTGCAAGTTTATTCCAATTATTCAGATCCACACTTTCTCTTTTTTAATTCATTGAGAGAACAAATCATCCATTTCACATATGGTCTTCTTCTAGGTCTTTTAAAAAATATTTTAGAATTCATTCTAGAACTTCTATTTTATCTATGTAATGCAAAATATTGTCAACTTATCAGCTTCTTAATTTTTTTACTAATGTTATTCATAAATTTTTACCCATCTATTTTGCTTTCAATCTTTTTTATTAAACCCAAAATGCATCTCATTATACTTTTTTGTGTAATCTAATAGTTCCATATTGCATTATTAATATATAACAATTTAAGAGCTATATAGAATCATTATTAAACTCATTAAAACTTTCCTTTTAAGCATGTAGGAAGGTTGTGGTTTAAATCATTTTTTTTCAAAGGCACTCAAACCAAGTTTAATTCTTTGATTAATTTTATCCATCATATCTATTAATAACACAACTAATGTATTTATAGTTTCCCACTCTTCAAATTCATTATTATCTATATATTTAGTTGTGGTTTTTTTTGAAAAATTATCAAACATTATTATAGCTATTTTAATATTTTTCTTCATTAGTCTTACTGCTTTGTTTTGCATTTTTTATATGATAGCTTTTATAACATTTCTTGTAATTCTGAAGCATTATTTGCAAATATCATTGTATCTGTAGTGATTTGAATAAAATTCAAAAATTTTTGGAGATATAAAATCATCTTTAGGAGATCATATTAATGTCACATAGGACCAAATTATTCGTTTTATATTGAAAGCTTCTCCTTACCATTTTATGATATTTTAAATTTATGTCATGGCTATTTTAATATAAAGCTGAGCACTGATTGTATATATGGGTGGAGATGGTAATTTAGACCAACTGATGAGTACTGGCTTAGCACAAAATACATAGATTGGTGATTATTTATCGTTTCAACATGTGTGTGATCAGATGGGTCAGCAACATGAGATGGCATGGAGAGTTGATAGTCGTATGAAAGTCTAAGTTCGAATTCCTTATATATTATTTTATATGTGCAGGTCTGTGTAAGCCTGTACAGTGTATTACTCTAGATAACTTAAAAATAAATAGAGGGATTTGAACTCAGAATTTTTCCGTCTATTCTTTGTGTTAAGAAACAGGCAAAAAGTATTTATACACCCGTTGGGATAATAATTTTTTTTTTTGCATAATATAAATATACATACATATACTATAAGCTATTTAACATAAAGGTATGCTTTAACCTGTTATGATTTTAGCTTGAATTTGAATGCAAGTCTATTTAAAACTTTACAAATAGACCTATGATTTTATGCAGATAGTTTTTCCATCTAAGTCATCTAACCAACTTTTATTGATTGGTAATTGGATATCTAGTTATTATTAGATGGCTGATAAAGCAATAATTAAATCATCACTATTTGATATTTAATGACGCTCTTAATATTATTGCCTTTTCCTATTGTTATTCTACGACGGGTTATTAAAACAACTTTGCCCTTTATTAGGAAATTTAAAGATTATTTTACGAATTATTTGAATACATCTTTATTCCAAAATCTCTTTTAAACTGAAATCCTAGCAAATGAAAACTAGATCAGAAAAATCTGCTTGTATAATTCCAAAACTGTTTACTGTGAATTAATAACTGATAAATGAAAGTTTCTTTTTCAATTTCTGATTCAGAAAAAAAAAAGTTGGACAATGAAATAAAGAAAAGTTTTCTCACTTCCTAATAAAATTTTGTTTATTATTGTATTTTAAAGTTACCTGTAATATAATTTAAAAAGTTATACTTTTGAAAAAGAAATAATAAAAAGAGATTTATTTCTTTTTTATAAAGGCTGTCAACCTGTATTATTTTTTCTTCAAACTTTACACTTCAACGCATCCATTCTTTTATCCGTTACCCTTTTCAGATCATTTTTCAAGAATTTGACACTGAGTTTTTTGTATTGCTGTTGTTTGGTTTTTAAGTTAGTTTTCTTTTCAGTTTCTCTCCTAACATATCTATATATTACAGCAACATCCTGCACGGTTTAGTTTAGCAAAGCAGTACCGGTTTGAACTAAAGATCAATGGATGAGGCTCAGTCAGTTACTTCTGTTGTTTGAAGTTTTTATGAACTTCTGAATAATAAAAGTATTCATTTTTTTTATTACTACAATTTAGTTTAAGGTGATAAACTTCCTGCATTACTATTTTCGGCTGATAAATATCTTGTTTTAAAATATATTTATTAAACATAGTAACATAGTAATATACAGTTAAACTTTATAAAAATTTACATAGCATTCAGAATGAAACTTGAAAAAGTCAATGTAGAGAAAAGTGTATCTTAATAAGATTAAGAGGAAAATAAAACTTTCACCCAAGTATCATCATGAAGACTCACAGGCGAAAGCAGAGAGTCTCGCTGCTTGACTTGATCAAGAAGCTTAATAAAGACACTTAGAGCCGAGTCCTGAGAATGACCAAAGATGAGCCTGCAACGTGTCAACCATAAAGAAAATGTTATAAAGATAGATAATCTTATTGCTGCAAACGATCCCTTCTTAAGAGTGTTAGAAACAGAAAGAGCATCCCTAAGATCCAGAGAGATATTTGCAACAATAAAGTCCCTAATCGACTTAAGAGCAGGACAGATATAGAAAATATGGAGAATTGTCTCATCATATAATCTACACAATTGACACTGAGACGAAATCCTAATGAAGCCTCTGCTGGTCACTAAAAAATAACTTGTTGGGAGCGCATTTAAATTTAGTTTAAGTACAAAATCAACATGTCTTGCTTCAATGAAAAGAAGTTTCATTTTACGCAAGAGAACTTTATTTGAAACACCTAATGAAGTCAAAAGAGGAGTATAATGTGGAAATTTTAATTTATAAACATCCCAGAATGTCAATTTCCCATCAAGCGCAACTTGAACCGAGGGTATCGACTTAATAACTGACTTCCATAAATCAGCAATCCAATAACTTGAAAATGGAGGTGGCGTATCTGTAGGATCAATAACCAAAGGAAGGGATAACTGAGCAAGCTTTAGACAAGTTACACGAAGAAAAGATATAGATCTCTGAAGATATAGAGTTGAGACCGAGTGCAAACCTAGACCATTTAAAAGCTTTGGCATTTGAATTTTAGCAATACTGATGGCTACGACCTTGTTTTTCCAAAATAATTTTGAACAAAGCGAATTTATAGCCCTCTCAAAATGCTTTGTTGGCCTAATAATTGGTAAATAATAACTAAGCCTTGAATATACCAAAGAGTTCAAGAGTGTAACCTTACCCATAAGTGAAATATTTATATTAACAAGCGATGCAACTATCCTTTTTGTTTTATCAAGAATAATATTTTGAATCTGCCTTGTAATTACTGAACGAGATAAAACTATTGGAAAACCAAGGAAAGACTGAGGCTTGGCTGTGAAAGTGGAAATAATTGATAAACCAGATTTAATTTTCCACATTGCAGATTTTGTAACATTAATATGAAGATTAAAAGTATTAGAAAAAGAGTCCAATATTTGCAACAAAGCTGGAAGAAAAGATTTATCAGGAAGAAAGACAGAGACATCATCAACATAAGAAATATGATGAATAGTCTGTTTAAGAGCAGGAACATAGATACCAGGCAGTTTAGATTCTATCTGTAAAAGTAATGGATTTAAATATGTAATAAAACATAATGTGGCAAGAGGAGATCCCTGTGGCACTGAGAGATGCGGACGAAAACCATCTGCAAGTTTACCATCCAATGAAGTAAAGATGGACCTGTTAAGTAGAAGATTGGCTATAATACGGACATATGGAGTAGGAACCTGATAATCCCGAAGAATCTGAAACAAAACAGAAGGCAGAACACAATCAAAGGCTGATGTGAAGTCCAATTGAATGACCACAGGTTTTGATTTATTATGACGCCTAATATACTCAATAAGAAGAAGAAAAAGCTGAACAGCTTCAGTTGTTGAATGACCCTTCTTTGCAAATTGAAATTTTGATAAATGAAGATAAATATTATTTTGTATATGATCTTTAACAATAGATTCAATAGTCTTTATCAAAAGAGGTGTCATAGAAATAGGACGAATATTAGATAATGGAGAAGGAGTTAATTTCTTCTTAAGAAAAGGGACCATCGCCACCGGATAGAGATCAGGAATATTCACAAAATCATTAGCTAGAATATCAACCATATTACGAACTATTGGAGCTGTAAAAAATGAAAGATGAAGAAGGACAAACCTGGGAATACCATGAATCCCAGGATGTATATTGTCTGGAAAAGAATTTAATTTTTGAATAATCATAGTTTCAGTTATATTATGACTAGAATCAAGCTCAGATTCATTCCAGATGTCGCCAATTTTAAAAGGCAACATTTGAAGCTTAGTTTTGAAATGATTACATAGTTCAAGCAACATAATAGGGCCAGAACATACTTTATTTCCTGTGTCAATCATTAATGGAGTAGGTCTAGAATAAGCACCTAAAGCCCATCTAATATAACTTCGTGTCCAGTTATGATGATTTTGAAGAAAAATTTTAGACCGTTTAATAGCCACATAATGAGCAAGAGATTTCTGTATATCATGATACTGCACTTTAAGTTGCATAATATTTTCTATGGTAGAATCAAAAGAAGAAAGATTAGAAAGTTTGGATGAAATATCATCCAATTGCTTAAGTAAAAACTTTGGACCTTTTGTCTTTCTAGTATAAGAATTAATAATAGAACTGAGAATACCAACAAAAGAAGACCATGCCGATATGGCAGGTAATGAAAGAATATCCACTTTTCTAAAAAGAATATATGCCTCCGAAAAAATTGAAGCAGGAGCTGTTAATTTATTTAAGAGCCTTATTGTAAGAGAACTATGAGACTGAGCAACAAAGGAAGTATCAATCAACAATGCAACATGCATAGCCAAATGATCCGAGAAAGGAACAACCTGAAGCTTTGCTGAAATGTCAAGGTGAAGTTCAGGAGAATAGTAAAGAAGATCAATTAAAGAAGTGGTGCGACGAGTATAAAAGGAAAATGCATTAAGAGGAAAACATCCTTCACCAGATAAAAATACTCTATTAAAAAGATGTAGGAATTTATTATTAAAATGCATGTAACACATATTGAAATCACCAAGAAATATAGTTGGATAAGAATTTGAAGACAAAAGAGAATTAATTTTATTAAATATAGAATGAGCAAAGAGGAACTCACTCTTAACATATAAATAAATGATATTCAGAGTAAAACTTCCAAATGTAATATTGGTCATCAAAAAATTATGATCCAAATGCATGATTTTGATATCATTAAAAGCAAGATGCTTACTTACAAGCAAAGCGACACCAGATGAAGCAGATATATTAGGAACATAATAAAATGAACCAAGATTTTGCATTAAATCACGAATTCGATAACTGGAATGATTATGTAGCTTCGTCTCTCCAAAGCATGCAATATGAAAATTGCATTTCTGAAGCCAATGCATTATAGCATAAACTCTAGAAATAGAATTTAAACCTCTAACATTAACAGCAATAACATTAAGCAACATAATATATATATATATATAAATGAGAAAATGTTAATGCAAATCGTCTGTAAAGAATTCAGGTATAAGATTAATTTGTGAATTAGGATGAGAAGTATGAGATATTGGAGATGAAGGACCGTTATTTAAAGTAAAAATAGAATCATTTTGAGGAGAAGGTGACAGCGAAAGATCTAACTGCTGAGAACTTTTATCTCCCGACCATTTACTTTTTTTAATGTCCTTTTTCCTAGAACTCTTTGAACGTCTAGTCAAATTAGTTTTCAAGACAGAGGGTGCAGTATCAGAATCAGGATTAGAAAAATTATTTTCAAGTTGCGACTCTGAAGAATCATAAATCTTCCTTTTATTGTTAGAAGAACTAATATCAGTTATAAGTGCTTGATCTTGCAAAGATGAACAACCAAGAGTAGACTGAATGTTAAACCTATTCTCCTTCAATAACATATCCTCGTTTTGAACTGTATGAGATGAGTCAAGTGATGAATGAGTAATGTCAGTTGGAATAGAAACAACAGACCCACTGACCTTCTTACTTAAATCAGTAGAAACTTGTGGTGGAGATGAAAGAGTAACATCAGATTGTTGCGCAGTAATATGTTCACTCAAATGCTGCTTTTGCAAATCTTGCAAAACTTTAGGACTACATCTATGAGTACGTGTTTTCTTAAGCTTGCAAATATTGCAAAACCCCTTTGGACAATCTTTAACAAGATGAGTCCTCTCCTTACAAACAAAACATTGAGGTTGTAAACCTTTGATAGAGATATGTATTGGACCTTTATCAGTCTCTAAAGTAGACGGAATATCAATCAAAGCAAGACCTTTATTTAACTTTAAAGTAAAAGCAGCTGAGTTGCTGGGTAACTCTAAACCAACTCTTTTCTCAGTAAGATATTTAAATTGAGTTATTTCACCTAAATTAGAACATTGCCTCTGAAGATCCTTAGCTCCAAAATTGGGATAACAATTTCTCGCAAGACCAAAAGCTAGCCTAGGCCTGTCCATATCAATAACAACTAAAAATCTGTGATTTAATAAAAGCTGTTGTCTTCTAAACTTTTCCTTCTCCAAGACATTATGAAACTCCAATATGATGTAACGTTTATTAGGGTGATGATATAGCCTCTTGATAGCATCACCAAGTTTCAAATCCTTCAACAACTGGAAAAATTCATCAATAGGGAAGTTATAAAGCTGACAATTACTGTCTGTAGTTGTAAGAATCAAAGTATTGCTATTAGAAAAATGTAAAAAAGAATTGAATAAAACCACTGGTATCCTAGAATTAAATTGAACACTTATATTTTGATGTTCATCAACCAAATCTTTATGATTAGAGAAATTCAATATGGATGTATCTGCAGAAACATCTGACATTATTTGTTCTTCATCATTCAGATCTAAATAAGTAAATTTGTCTGACTGTGATTGTGCAAGTTCAGAGACTACATTATTATTAAGAACATGAGCATAACTTTTCTTTTTAACCTGAATATTATACACTTGTGTTGTATTTTCTTTCAAAGTAGGAAAGGAAATATCCTGTTTCTGAACTGAAGTTTTTTTATCTGAAAGAGGCAAATTTCCATTCAAAGAATTAGATTCAGAACAATGTATGAGAGTATCAGATAATGAAAAATCATTCAAATGCAAAGATCTCAAATTCTGTTTCATAGAATGTTGAATGGCATTAGAAGCAATAGAAAATTGTGGTACTGCAGGCAAACACATTGATAGTTTACTAGAAGATAGAGGCGAACCAGAAGTAATTAAATCAGAAGTTTCTAAATGAATGTTTTTTACTCTGTCAGAGTTTGCATCTGCTAGAACACAATTTGCCTGCAAAGCAACATCCATTACTTGAGATTTATCTTTGGCTAGTAATGTTTCATAAGACCTGATATTATACTCCAAGTCAGATGATGTAGTGGTAATATCACCAACTGAAACTGATAATTTTTTATGGTGCAAGGTCTGCAAAGGCTTAGACAAAGAAGAACTAGCAACAGTCTTTAAATTATTATGCCTTGGAGATAGCTGCTTCAATAAATCTTTATTAGAAGAATGCATATCATTTAATTTGGCATGATCTTTTACCCGTGAGCGTGTTCTATGTGAGATAAAATCATGTCCACTGGCTTGTGAAGAAATGTTTTTTTTTTCCGATCCATCAAAAATATATATGTTGTTAGTCTTTTGAATGTCTCTATTTTTTTGGCAACTTGAATTCGCATTAGAAGTCACGGATAGCAATTTCTTTTTAGCATTGATATTCTGAATTTTATTAGAGACATTTTTAACTTTAGAAAACGGTTTTAAACTATCTGCTCTTGTTAAATCTTGCATACTTGAAGCTTTTGATCTATTAATGACAGAGCTTGAACAATGCATTAAAGAGTCAATTTTAACGTTTGTTTTTTTGTTTACATTCGAAGATTCTTTTCTATTGAGCGTCGATGATTCTAAACGTTTCTTAGAACCACTCATTTTTAACAAAAAAGAGGTAATTTGGAAGAACAGCACCTACCTTGTACTTCCAAAGTTTTTTTTTTAGTAAATTTCAAGCATATAAAGCAAAAAAGAGTAACTTTAAATCCCAACGATACGATATAGACTAAGTCAACTAACGCCATCTAGTGGAA